>OX442426.1:5724784-5820409 GCA_949361645.1 Spongilla lacustris | reverse complement strand
CATCATACTCAGATAACCTACTTCAAGCAATGAAAAGAATTCTATTTCGTCTCCTGTACATCAGCTGCATAAATCTTCAGCGGACCTACATGTATATAGCCTGCAATTTGAAAACCACCTAGCTCTTGGCATGTAGAAAATCGCGAATCACATAGGCGACGCGCATGCAATTTTATGCGTCAGTACTAGTATTAGTATATTGTCTACCAACGACGTCATTATATGTATGAAATTAAATATGAAATTTCGTAATTTACCTTCCGACGCCTATATGATATACGAAGAATGCAAAGCGACGCTTTTCAACGATGCGTCGTCGAGGAACAATACACCGAAGCACGAAGCACCTTTATGCGGCGCACGCATATTGATAGTAATTATATTCATCATGGGTCCTGAGGGGGAGGGGGGGGGGGTCCGGACCCCCAGGACCCCCTCGCTGGATCCGCCCTTGGGACCGGTTCCACCAGCCCTGTTTTGTGTGTGCGTTTGGGGGGGGGGGGGGGGGGGGGGGGGGGGGGGCGGGCGGCAATTTCTCGATAATGCAACAATGATTAATTATATGAAATTTTATCTAATACCGGAAATTTTATTTTAACGTTTTAGTAATCTACTCGTTTCTTCGAAAGCTTACCTGCATGTGCATAGGCTAACTTAACTGAATCACGATCATGATTAACAATAACAAAGTTTCAGTTTTTAATGTACATGGTCTACCGATTGTCAATAAAGGTTTCGTTCCGTAAAAGGTGCAAATGGCGAACCATTTTCACAGCTGCTGCTGCTTCAATTGCTACATCACCATGCCTCTACAGCGATTTACAAACTCAGACATACATCCCAACGACAATATAGAGGAGAAGTACGATTTGCTCACGCGAGCATACCCAATATTCTCAGCCGGTGTCACAGGCATACGGGTCACCCCCCCCCCCCCCATTTTACCTAGGCAACCTAGTCCCCCCCGGACCCAGCTGCCTGTTAGCAAAATATATACTTATGTATAAACATTTTACAGAGAAAGCATATATGCTTCGTGACCATAGGCGTCCGCTCGATGAGACGCAAGGGGGGGGGGGGGGGGGGAGGTGGGAGTATGCCCACCTCCCCCAACTATCACCTCCCCTGCGTACTCCAACTAATGGTTAACAATCGATTGCATTGAGTACCTACTTTGTTATTGAACGGCACAACAATCGATATGCATGGGGACTACGAGTGATTCCCCATCCATTGTATATCGCTTGTTGAGTGGTATATGCCGTTCAATAGCGCCGGATGGCTTGCTTGTGACTTCAAAACTGTGTACCTATTATAGTGCTGTCGGAAGCACTGACTGATTTTATTCTGAAACTGCATGTGCCGTGTAGAAATATTCCATGCACTGCACTGAAAGCTTCCGCGTCTCGCGCCGGAGGGCTGGTGGATGTAATAATCTACGTTGCCTCCGCGGAGCCCAGTATATGTTTTGACAGATGTATGTATTACCCGGCTGAGCACATGCAGACTGATAGTTTCCTAGCGTGTCTCAAAATTGCATTGCGATCGACAGGTCAATCATTAAGTCCTGTATGATACGAAGAAACAGTTGTGTACTACTTGAACATGACCCATTCATTGTTTGTATATGCTGAACATGTTTTTTTTTTTCGCATCATATAGTATACATGTATAATAATTACACAATAATAACACACTAAATATAACTACTTACAGAAGTACCTAATGTTTCAGACATAGGCTACTTAAATGATTGGGGCAGACTTCTCGTCAAAATAGCTCTTGCTATGCTACGAGTTAGCACCAGACTAAGTCTGCCAAAAAGATCAGCAGTGTCCTTACTTTTCGGCAGAGAAACACAGATGGCAAGCCGAGTGGCTGTTACAAAGTGTAACGGCTGACGGACGCTAACTTACCGTTGATAAAGTAACAACAAATGTGTCTATCGTATCAAAAGCGGCGGTGCCAGTAAGTAAAACGCATCAAACTCGGTCCCCCCCCCCCCCCCCCCCCCTCCCCTCCGCCCCCTACCCGGACCGATGTACAAATAATTACCCGGACCCATATGCCTAGGCAACTGGGTCCGGGGGGGACCCAGTTGCCTATAGGCATATGGGTCCCCCCGGACCCAAAATAGGGGGGGGACCCACATGCCTGTGACACCGGCCGTTACGAGGCTCGTTGTCGCAAAAAAATTCGTTGTCTTACGCGCGTATGTAAATTCTTTAAAAAAAAAAAAAATTCACTTCGCTGCGAATACGCTAATTTTTAGCGGGGTTAAGGTTTGAAGCGAAAAATGTGAAAGCTTAATTCTCGGGCTCCGCCCCAGACCCTGATGGGGGAGCTTACAGCGGCGCTCCCCCATACCCCCTTGCTGGCGAGGTGGTGAAGCCCCCCGCCCCCGGCTACCGCTCCAATCAACCGCCCCCCCCCCCCCCCCCATTCCCTGGACAGGTTCGATTATCCTTTAGACCAGACAAGCAAAAAAGCTAAGTGTAACGCTTAGAAAAGAGCAGCGCGAGTCTGCGCGACGCAGTACAGAGCATAACAGCTGGAAACGACACCTAGTCCTTTGTATCGCTACCAACAGGCGGAGGGAAATCGATGTGTTTTTTTTGCACTACCGTGTTTATTTGATTCACTACGGAACGTCCAAGCTAAGGCTCCATTGTGATTGCCCACTTACAAATACATGTAGGAACGCCCACATGAATAAAATTACGATAATCAGCAAGCAGCACATTCCTCTAGCACAAAACCTTCTATGGATATGGGACGCCACCAGACCCATATTCTCATATATATGGTCTGGTCCCCAGACTAGGGTTTGTCACGTTCACTGCGTGCACTTCTCGAGGGAGGGGCGCATCCCCCTCCCGCACCCTCCTGGGCCCTGCATGGCCTCCTGGTTCAGTTCTTACCCCCCCCCCCGGATCAATTGTGGCTAAATAGGGCTACTAAGTCTAAGAAAATGGGGTGTGGTAGAGCAACCAAAATAAGTGCATTAGTTTTTGGTAAAAGTGGAAGACATATGCTATATTATGAATCTTCTTTGATGGGTTGTGGGTAAAAAAAAAACCCCTTATAATATCGTTTTTGGCCCGCAGGCTCCGTATAAAAATAAATAAATAAATAAATAAAAACCATGTCCTGATCGTCTGAGCGTGACACTTCCAACTCAAGTCAAGAGCTATATTGCATTGCAGATTTAGATGTGTGGTGTACTTAGTTTCTGTACAGTGTACTGTTACAGTCATTTATCCTGCTAAATATACATGTATATAATTATATTCATACTGCATGCATTAATTTGCAATAAATAAATAATTTTTTATAATCGATTCACCTGTCTGGGCACGATGATACGACAGTAAGGTGTTGCCATGTTAGAACGGCTAGCGGCGTGGTTTTTGAACACCTATGTCGCGGAATACGTCGGAAACCTTGTAACGGACCAACTGACCATCGGTCTCTTGCAAGGTTAGCGTGCTTTAATAAGAATGAGTAGTATTTCCACACGCCTACTTTGCCTTTGCCTGGTTACGTTCTGTAGGAGCAGTTGAGCTTGAGAACCTTCAGCTAAAAAAAGACGCGCTAAAAAGATTAAACCTGCCAATTGAAGTTAAATTTGGTAAGAAGCGTCATCTCAAATCGACGTTACATGAGGGAGCGTATGTGTTGTGTATATGTGTGTGTGTGCGTGCGTGTGTGTGTGCGTGTGTGTGCGTGCGTGTGTGTGTGTGTGTGTGTGTGTGTGTGTGTGTGTGTGTGTGTGTGTGTGTGTACACGGTTGAGTTGTATTTTTTCAAAGGCTATATCGGAAAACTCAAGCTTCAGATTCCGGTGCGTTACATCAAGAGCCAACCGTGGGTGGTAGAGATCCGCGAACTTTTCATCCTCGTGGGGCCCGCTGTGAACGTGAAGGTAAGAGTCATCTATGTTAAAGTACTAATTACTTTCCCTCATCATTCTTCCCTCCTACCCTTTCTTACCTCTCCCCACTCTTACCTCCTCCCCATTCTTACCGCCTTCCATTCTTACCTCCTCCCCTTTCTTACCTCTCCCCATTCTTACCTCCTCCCCATTCTTACCTCCTTCCATTCTTACCTCCTCCCCTTTCTTACCTCCTCCCCATTCTTACCTCCTCCCCTTTCTTACCTCCTACCCTTTCTTACCTCTCCCCATTCTTACCTCCTCCCCATTCTTACCTCCTACCCTTTCTTACCTCCTCCCCTTTCTTACCTCCTCCCCATTCTTACCTCCTCCCCTTTCTTACCTCCTACCCTTTCTTACCTTCTCCCCATTCTTACCTCCTCCTCCCCTTTCTTACCTCCTCCTCCCCACTCCTACCTCCCCCATACATTACCTCAGCATGACTCCAATGAGGAGGAGCAGCAGGTCCAGGCCAAGAAGCAGGCCACTCTGGACCAGCTGGAGAAGGACTGGAAGGCAGAGCAGCAGGAGAAGAAGCCTCAGGGATGGTTCTGGACCTCCTTCAGCGGCTCCTTCACCTCAAATGTCATAGCCAACCTCCAGGTGACAGACCATCTTCATGTTTATGTGTGTGCATACCACCCTTATGCCCCCTGATGATTCTGTCCAGTCAGTTGGACAGTGCTTGTATTAGGATGATCAATGGCCTCCTGAACATACCGATTAAAAAAAAAAAATTCTCACAGGAATTAAAAAGTTGTTCTATTTAAACGTCTTGTGGTGTTATTTATTCACCATCTACATGTGTACCATTACCATCCCTTCCTATGGGACCCTCTTCCAGGTGGTGGTTAATGACTTCCACATGCGATACGAGGACACAGAAGCCATTCCATCGAACCCTTTCTCCATTGGTGTGAGGCTGGAGAGGGTGTCGGTGGAATCTGCTGACCAGAACTGGGTAAGCAGTGTTCTGTCCTTTGTCCAGGTGCTTGTCTTTTTTTTTGAACAATAGCATGTTTATTACTGGTGTTCCATGACATGCAAGTTGACAGCCAGCTGGTGGGACAGGTGCTGACATGGTGTATACATATGTACATGGTGTATACATGTGTACATGGTGTATACATGTGTACATGGTGTATACATGTGTACATGGTGTATACATGTGTACGTGGTGTATACATGTGTACATGGTGTATACATGTGTACATGGTGTATACATGTGTACATGGTGTATATACATGTGTACATGGTGTATACATGTGTACATGGTGTATACATGTGTACATGGTGTATACATGTGTACATGGTGTATACATGTGTACATGGTGTATACATGTGTACATGGATATACATGTGTACATGGTGTATACATGTATACTTGTACACTTGTAGAGGACCTTGTATAGTAGTATGCATGTACAAGTAAACATGATGTGATGTGCACAGCACTGTACCATGCACGCTGATTCAGGTTGTATTCTCCATGTGTAATTGCAGGAACCCAAATTTGTCTCTGGAGAAGACATGGCCCGAAAGCTTGTTGACTTCAAGAACTTCTCTGTGTATTGGGACACTGAAATGTTGGGGTCTGTGGAGGGAGCTGGAGTAGTGGTAAGTGTGGAGGGAGCTGGAGTAGTGATAAGTGTGGAGGAGCAGGAGTAGTGGTAAGTGTGGAGGGAGCAGGAGTAGTGGTAAGTGTTGAGGGAGCAGAAGTAGTGGTAAGTGTGGAGGGAGCAGGAGTAGTGGCAAGTGTGGAGGGAGCAGGAGTAGTGGTAAGTGTGGAGGGAGCAGGAGTAGTGGCAAGTGTGGAGGGAGCAGGAGTAGTGGTAAGTGTGGAGGGAGCAGGAGTAGTGGTAAGTGTAGAGGGAGCAGGAATAGTGGTAAGTGTTGAGGGAGCAGGAGTAGTGGTATGTGTGGAGGGAGCAGGAGTAGTAGTAAGTGTTGAGGGAGCAGGAGTAGTGGTAAGTGTGGAGGGAGATGACTTGCAGTGCAACTGTAAGTTACACTGGGAATGGGGGGGGGGGGGGGGGGGGGGGAATGCTGAGGTTGAAGGTAATAGTCCCAGTGGTCATGTGGGTCAAAGGTTATGCAGATCAATGATTTTGATATTGCATGGTTTGAGGCTCTGGGGTTGATAACCAGCAGGTAACCAGCAGGTTCATTGTGCCTGCTACATGTACCTTTGCTTCTACCTCCAGGATGTTGAAATTATTTGTACAGTTGTAGTCATTTTTTGCACACATGTTGCAGTGATGTACACATCACATAGTAGTGTAGGTCTACATGTACACATCCCATAGTAGTGTAGGTCTAGATGTACACATCACATAGTAGTGTAGGTCTAGATGTACACATCACTAGTAGTGTAGGTCTACATGTACACATCACTAGTAGTGTAGGTCTACATGTACACATCCCATAGTAGTGCAGGTCTAGATGTACACATCACTAGTAGTGTAGGTCTGCATGTACACATCACTAGTAGTGTAGGTCTAGATGTACACATCACATAGTAGTGTAGGTCTACATGTACATGTACACATCACTAGTAGTGCAGGTCTAGATGTACACATTACATAGTAGTGTAGGTCTAGATGTACACATCGCATAGTAGTGTAGGTCTAGATGTACACATCACATAGTAGTTAGGTCTACATGTACACATCACATAGTAGTGTAGGTCTACATGTACACATCACTAGTAGTGTAGGTCTACATGTACACATCACATAGTAGTGCAGGTCTAGATGTACACATCGCATAGTAGTGTAGGTCTACATGTACACATCACTAGTAGTGTAGGTCTGCATGTACACATCACATAGTAGTGTAAGGTCTAGATGTACACATCACATAGTAGTGTAGGTCTACATGTACATGTACACATCACTAGTAGTGCAGGTCTAGATGTACACATCACATAGTAGTGTAGGTCTACATGTACACATCACATAGTAGTGTAAGGTCTAGATGTACACATCACATAGTAGTGTAGGTCTAGATGTACACATCACTAGTAGTGTAGGTCTACATGTACACATCACATAGTAGTGTAGGTCTACAAGTGCATACATGTACATACATCATGTGTACCCATACCAATATTCACATGGCATAACACTGGGACCCATAAAACTAGGTGCCATGCACTGTAGAATGCATGTATAGATGTACATGTACACATGTAGGTACAGGTTGGAACATGTTTATGTACTGTTTTAGATAAGAATGTAGTATAGTCATAAAAGCTGTCATTGTGCATATTAGCTAGCATGGAAATATTTTTTTGTGGCCTGTCACAAGATTGGCAATCACCTTAGTATGACAAATTCAAATTACATTTATAGATCATTATTGCACTAAAATCTTGATTTTGCGTGATTCTTTCCTTGCAGTTACATTTGTGTAGTATTGTTGCCTTGCAAAGTCTACATGTACATGTATGTATGGTACTGCTGGTGTGTTCTTATCAAGTACATTTACATTTACATTTACATGTACACATGTACATGTATTTGAATTGTAGGAAGCTATGCGGCAGAAGCATACGAGTGTGTGCTACCAGCCAGACCTGATGACTTCCAGTACCTTTGATGGGCTTCAGGCCTCGCACACCTTGATTGTCCGACCAATCAGTGCACAGCTCAAGCTTACCAGGAACTGCACTGCCTCCCCTTTGCGGCTCGAAGATGGACCTCGCTTCCATTTTGACGTGAGCATGGAGGAGATACCCGTGTCACTCACCCAGGGGCAGTACGCTGTGCTGGTGAAACTGTTTCACGTGTTTGGCCTCAGGCTCAAGGCCAGAAAGTTCCTGAAGTGGAGGCCTGACGCATCTGTGAAAGAGGGGTGCGTTTGTTTGTGGACGTGTGGGTGTGGGTGTGTTTGTGCGGGTGTGTTTGTGCGTGTGTGTGTGTGTGTGTGTGTTAAGCCTTTGCAAATCGCTGAAGTCGCCATTTTGTTCTAAACCTCAACCTACATAATGTAAAAGCCCTTACATGTACGTCACATTTGCGGTGTATGTGTACTGCTGATAGTGCAGTTTTTATATGCTGAGCCTGTACAGGTACAGGTATATGCTGAGCCTGTACAGGTACAGGTATATGCTGAGCCTGTACAGGTACAGGTATATGCTGAGCCTGTACAGGTATATGCTGAGCCTGTACAGGTACAGGTATATGCTGAGCCTGTACAGGTACAGGTATATGCTGAGCCTGTACAGGTATATGTATGCATGTACTTGTACAGAGTACACAAATGTACCTGAACATGTACGTGTGCATTATTTACATTTGTACCTCAGTACACATGTACTTGCAGAAGAATGCAACACTTATGGGAAGAGTCTGTGTTTTGCATGCTTTCAGAGCCAGCACATCATGTGGAAGACAGAAAAATTGTGTCGTGTGAACACAGTATTACGTTTGTATCAGTGTAGATTGATAATCCTAGCCAGCCAATTGGTAGCACTCCAAAGACATCGTGACCAGTTGCTATGGCTTTGAACCTGAAGCCTCGTCAGTTCTCTAAACCCAAGCTGCATAGTGTACACAATGTACATGTACATGACTACGATGGCTTTGTTAATGAGATTCATGCTAATGAGTTTATGCTGCTTCATGTACATGAATTCATGCAGTAGATAATGAGGATCATATGTGCAATGGACCCTTTGCACGAAAGATCAGAAGTAAGTACGATATACGTCATGTCTGGAGTAAAACCACAGTGGTTGCCTAGAGACATCGTGTCACGTTCGCGGACCATTGCATAATAAAATGGCAGCCAATCCAGTTCCTGATGAAACTATGCTGCCGACAGTAAGTTTGACCGAGTCTGACATACCCAGAGCCTTTTAAATGCCATCCATTTTAAAAGGCTCCGGGTATGTCAGACTCTGTCAAGCTTACTGTTGGCAGCATAGTTTGATCAGGAACTGGATCGGCCAGAGGATCACTGTCCGAGCGGGAAGAAATGACTCCGAGCGTTGCCATTTTATTACGCAAAGGTCCGCGAACGTGACACGATGTCTCTAGGCAACCGATGTGGTTTTTACTACGTTTATCGTACTTCCGATCTTTCATGCAAAGGGTCCATTGTCCTCTGGCTCTCAGATACCTTACAATGCTATTATTCTAATAGTATTGGAGTACTATGCCAACTGGCCATGGGAAGAGCTTGTGTTCATCTTGTGCAAGAAACCCTCAATACCTTAAAGCACCATTATTCTGCGATGATGGTGCTCCCAGGCTCCGTCTTTCATGAGCAAGCTCAGTCATTGCAAATCTCATGCAACGCATGATTAGTATAGGGACTGCGATTGCTAAATAAACTGTTAACCGCGATGATATTTCATAACTACCTTTCTCTTCCAAGGAATTGTCCCCCCGGACTGATAGTGCAACCGATCAGTCTGGTACCCGGACTATACAAGGAGTAGGTGCAAGGTCTATACCAAAGTTGTTCTGATTAGATATTGTTCGTATTGTATATGCCATGAAGCCATGTGAATCTTATCAATTACATAGTCACGTCATGTACATGTACATGTATGGTTTTATGGCTTGTGAAGTCATATAAACATACAATATAAAAAAAAAAACTCATCAGAACAACTTTGGTACAGATGAGTTGCCAGACTCTACTCCTTCTTGCAGGGTCCCCAGGCTAATACAAATCGTCGTTTAAAATTAGAGTACCTTTAATAAGAAAATCAAAATTTAAATTACATGTAAGTACAGTAGTGTGACATGCATGTACATGTAACAATGTACATGTACGACAACTTTTAACTACTGAATGATTGTGTAAAAATTTGATTCGCTTTCAATGAATCTACATGTGTAACTTGAAAGCTTTGAGTTTTTATACTGTAACTATTTTAATACCAAATGAAATGGTTGCTGTATTGCATGCACTTCATTATTATGTAATGGACTACATGTGTAAATAGAGATGTGTTATTCTCTTGAACTGTAATAAATCTAAAATGTTAATAACTCATAATTGAACTTGGTAACTTGAAACCAATGCTATTCCACTCCATATTCATACAATGTACATGTACATGCACCTAAATAACTTTGATAATACATGTACATGTAGAAGGTTTGATAATACATGTACACATGTACATGTAGAAGGTTTGATAATACATGTACACATGTACATGTAGAAGGTTTGATAATACATGTACACATGTACATGTAGAAGGTTTGATAATACATGTACACATGTACATGTAGAAGGTTTGATAATACATGTACACATGTACATGTAGAAGGTTTGATAATACATGTACACATGTACATGTAGAAGGTTTGATAATACATGTACACATGTACATGTAGAAGGTTTGATAATACATGTACACATGTACATGTAGAAGGTTTGATAATACATGTACACATGTACATGTAGAAGGTTTGATAATACATGTACACATGTACATGTAGAAGGTCTATGTTGATTTATGAGGGTTTTGATGCAATTACATGTACATGTACTTACTTACATGTAGTCTAATTACAGTAATGCATGTAAAAGAAATCAAGTGGTCAATTAATTTTAATCCCAAGTTCTAATGATTTTATTTAAAGTGTTACGTTGTTTTGTACATGTAGACTAGTTGTACCTGTATACCTTACACGTACATGTACATGTAGACTAGTTGTACCTGTATACCTTACACGTACATGTATACCTTACACATACCTGTATGTCAGGCATCCTTTGTTCCCTTTATTTGCAGTCCTCGATTGTGGTGGATGTTTGCTATCAGCTGCATCGACCACACCATCAAGGAGCGCAACAAGAGGTGCTCGTGGTCCTATGCCTCAAGGAGGGCCAGGCAGAACATCTCCTACGTTGTAGGGTACTCCAACACCCTCGCCCAGCAGCAGCAACCAGTGGCAGAGGCCATCAAAGAGGAGCTGAAAGCCATCGAAAGGGAGCAGAGCGTAGAAGAGCTGTGTGTGCTCAGGAAGATAGCAATGGCTCGAATTAAGAAACAGAAAGACCTTGTCAAGGTACGTGTTGGTGCATGGTACATGTACACACACTGGGACAATGTACAGCATGATTGCCCTTGTCCAGAAGTTTATCAAATGTTTTGATTTTTCTGTTTGCATGGAGTTACATGTACAGATGTACAAAGGCACTGAATTTTTAATTAGCCATACATGTGCATGTACATTTCAAAGTGAGCGTTTCTCTTCTTTTGCTTGTCCTGTAAAAGCACCAGAAGGGCGATTATGCTGTACATGTACATGTACACGTACACTGTCCCATACAGTGTGTATGTGTTTCTATCAGATGCTTTTGTGTGTTGGGTATACATGTACATGTACAGGTACAGATGTACATGTACCTGTACATGTACATGTACATGTACATGTACAGGTACAGATGTACATGTACAGGTACAGATGTACATGTACAGGTACAGATGTACATGTACAGGTACACGAGGTACATTACAACATGTATGAGTGTACTGGGGAGTCTTCTACATGTATATGCCTATTTACATGTACATGTACATGTATAAATCTGTATTTGTACAACGCATGTGTACATGTATGTGATGTGTACACTGTAGGCAGCTCGGAAATTGAGCACAGAGCCGCAATCCGGTTGGATTCCAGCCTGGCTGTATGGGTACGGACGGAAGTCTAGTCAGCCCTTGTCCGATGGTCTGAGCGAGAAGGAAAAGTCCCAGCAGCTCATTCCCTTGCCCAACGAGTCCCCATCAGAGGAAGAGGAGGAGCTTCTGGACGAGATGGCGGAGGTGCCGACCAGCGATAGCATCATGAGGGACAGGATCCTGGCTACTGTCAGCTTCAATCTGAGGCAGGGCTCCTTTGAGCTCATCAGCAGCAGCAGCAGCGGCAGTGTCCTGGACTCTGACAGCATCCTGCGGCTGCAGTTCAACTCGCTGTGTTGCTCTGCGGACATCAGGCCCCGCCTTCGTTACAGCTCCTACCAGGTCTCGCTTGGTAGCCTCTTTGTTTCTGACCCCTTGAGCGGCCAGGAGTCTGCGTTTGGATTCCTCATCCAACCCAAGGGCGCACTTGTACATGTAAGTACGTGTGTAATTGCCACTTGTGTGCGTCGCGTATACACCAAAGTGGGAAGGAAATAATATTATGTCTGTATGATCGTGTCCTGGATACATTCATGGTGCTTGCTACTGGTTGTAGAGGGTGGGTCAGTTTACGTGTACATGTGCATGTGCATGATGCAGCATATACAGATACAATTGTACATTAACTCCACAAGGGTGGCCGTACATGTACTGTACGCTAGGCAACTATCAGCACAACTATCAGCGGGCAATTGTCACAATCGATATGTTGTTGAGTCTTTAGTTTATGGCGGCGATTGTTGGTCTTGTGTCACATGGCTGGACGGCTGCCTTTAGCTGTGAATTATCTTACTGTACAGTGTAAATGTGTTACATGTATTGTGCATTAGAGCTCTAGCAGTGATTTAATCTCATTTGATTCTCAGTATCAGGATGGTCAATGGGTAGTGCTGGAAAACTCTACGAGCAGTCCCAGGGCACCACTGTTCTCCTTCAGCTTGGTTCAGGAGGAAGTTAGGCACCAGAAACATTTGAAGTGGGTTTCATACATGCACTTTACGAATGTACATCTGCTTGGTTATAATGCTGCAGTGTGTTAGGAAATCAAATACTCAGAGGATGGGTATGATTTGCCGCAGACATGTTATGTGGTGTACATGTATTGCCTGTGAAGTTGTAGTAGCACCTTGTACTTAAATCAATCTCTTCGGCTGTGTTCGACAAATGTACATGTGTAACTATCTACAGTAGCTAAATGTACGTTTTACATGTACACTGTACATGTATGTACAATGTACGAGCTACAGTAACATGGACATGTACATGTATGTGTATACATTTGCATATGCAAAAGTACGTGTACATGTACTGTGTTGCAGAAAAGTAGTTGATTTAACATTGGTGTGAGGGACAATATTTAAATTGAATTCTTGTACATGTACATGTTTAGCTGTTCATTGTAGTCAAATAAGGTTGAATAATGCTGCATACATGTATTTTGCGTGATTTAACCGTGACTTAAATGCTTCAATTTATTTGAGTTGGGACATTCACACGTACATGTAATGTAATAAAGCAATTTTGACTTAATGGACATACATTGTACAAGTGAGTATGTCTTAAACGAGGCACGCATGTACATATACATGTACATGTACATATGTACATGTACATGTTGTTGTATACATGTATGTATTTTAAGTGACACTGCATACAATGTAACGAGGAAACCTGCAAATATACATGTACATGTACAGTGTACGTGCACGATAATTAGAGCTTTATTTTCTGTGCCTTTGGTTCGATTGGGTGCACCCTTATTGTGACCAAGGTAACTCCTGTTACTGCAGCCTCAGTGTTCAATCCAAGCCACTTGATATTGTCTACAATCGCTCCACTATCGGGAGGGTGCAGGACTTCTTCACTGCCCCCCTTGCCAGGAGCAACCTGAGGGAGAAGCTGCAGCTCCAGACTGCAGCAGGGCTGAGAAATACACTTGGCGAGTTGTTTGAAACTGAGGACAGAGTAAGT
Source organism: Spongilla lacustris (assembly GCA_949361645.1). Taxonomy (NCBI): domain Eukaryota; kingdom Metazoa; phylum Porifera; class Demospongiae; order Spongillida; family Spongillidae; genus Spongilla; species Spongilla lacustris. Next base: position 5,806,854 of record OX442426.1, on the reverse strand, counting down.
TGCTGTACGCTGCAAGGCAGTACATGTATGTGGCTGTGCAACAATGGCTTATGTGCATATTACACGTTTACATGAGTATAGTGTGTTTGTATGTTGCACATGTACCTGTATTTACATGTGTACATGTATGTGCTGGGACAGTGTGCATGTACATATACATGTACAAGTGCAATGTACATGTGCTGGTACAGTGTACATGTACGTACATGTGTTTGTTTGCTGCTGCACGGTCACCTCAGGTATATTGTATTTTCCCTCCAGGGGTCCAGGTGTGTGTTGTCAATAATGCTGGACATTGCTGCCCCACACATCATAGTGCCTCAGTGCTTTGATGACAAGAATACTTCAGTTGTGAGTTTCAAGTGTGCAGGCTGTTTTTTTTTTTTTTTTTTTTTTTTTTTGCAGTTGTCAGTTGGTTGGTATTCACATGACTTGTAATTCACTCTTGTCAGGTGATTTTTGACCTTGGTCATGTGACTTTCAGCAATGTCACAGACTGGTCAGCCCCTCCACCCACCACTAACCTTGCTGACTCTGTTGAGAATGTTGAAGATGATGGTATGCTGTGTGGATAACAGGGGTACGGTGGTTGCCATGGGGCCTTGCATGAGCGTTTACATACTATACATTAAGGTACATGTACAATGTATAAATGTACACCATCCTTGTGTAAATTCAGTTTCAGTTTTATATACATTTTATGTAAAGAAATTTTTCATATTCATGTACAATGTACATGTACATGTACGTCTACATGTAAGTTACGTGTACTATATTTACAACTGTACCATGAACTACATTGTTTGGTCAAGGGCTACATGTACATGTTTTGCATTGATACCAGCATGCTGTCATGGGCTACACTGTAAATGTAAATGTACACTCACATGTCCATGTCCTTACTCCTATTTCTCTCTTTCCTACATTTCCTGCATTCACATCATCTCACACACTTCGTTTTGTGAACTCTTCTTCCCACGTCCGTCTTGACCCCCTCCTCCCCCCCGAACATATCTCACCACACCCATCCCCACTACACCTCAGACACCTTTATGACACCTCCCTCCTCCCCTCCCTCCTCCCCTCCACCAGAAGACTACCTCAATACAGGTGGAGGTCTGTCAGAGACAGGGTTATCCGCAGACATGGTTGAAGGCGTCGGCAGTAGTGCTACCCTCTCCAAGCCCAGCGTGGTCCTGGAGAGGGGCAGGGCCCAGGTGGACTGCTATGAGAGGTACCAGCTGTGGCTGTCCGATCTCCAGGTGCTGGTGGGGAAGGCAGGGGAGGACTGGGCACAGGTGCTGACGAGTGGCCACTCCCCTTTGCATGTCCTTGACAAGTTCACACTGTCGATAAAGATCCAGAGGTTGGTCTGTGTGTATTTGTGTAGGGTGTTTGATCTCTGGAGATCAATAATAAATTTGGGCAGATAATACATGTAGTTCAGACATGCTCATTGATTTACAACACATACATGTACAAGGTACACATATATATGTATGTAGCACATTAACATGTACATGTGTACATTGATGTATACATCTACACATGTACATGTTTACATCTACACATCTACATGTGTACTTAGAACATGCACCATATGTAGTTCTAAGTTGTATTTTGTGCATTTGTGGGCTTTTGTGTGGCCACTGATGGTTTTTGCAAATGATGTGCTTGCATGCCCACCTATACATGCATGTATATCACCCACCTATACATGCATGTATATGCAGTATATCGCACATTTCTGTGTGTAACACTAAAGGTGGTTTCCTGTTGCTTTGCTACCTGTGCATGTACATGTACATGTGCACCTGCTCATTGTGTATATTGTGATTGTTCCCAAGGACAAAGGAGAGTGTTTGCAGCAGCAGTTCCAATGTCAGAAGCTCGAAGGAAGACACTCCCGTTGGGTGTAGGGATGCCTTGTTGACACTTTCAGCCAAGCTGCCAGCTCTTATGTTCCACATTGATGAGTACAAGGTATTCACCTTATGTACATGTAGTAGTTAGTAGGGTGACAAGCCTACAAGGTATTAACCTTATGTACATGTACATGTAGTAGTTAGTAGGGTGACAAGCCTATACCAAGCTGTAACTGGGGGAGTGCAGGTTCATTAGATCACCCAATTAGCGGCTGATGTGAGAAAATTCCTAGTACTGCACAAGTCCAAGTATTACCACAGTAGTAGTAGGGCCACGCCCAACTGTGTAGTGGTGTACCCAGAGTTGGAAATACAAATTGACATTTTTTTGGTCAGCCACAGCCGCCAAGGGTTGATCAGACACATTTACACCTCAATTTTGAATTGCAAGCCACTCAGTACTAAAAACTTCTGTGTGTACTTGTAATGTACGTGTGTGGAAGGATATGCATGTATCCTTAACATGTGTGTACATGTGCAGTGCATGTAAACATCAAGATGTTGCTACTTTCTCCTCTTTTAAATAGGTGCACACCATGATTTCATGCCTGAAGCCTCCACATGCCACCAAAGGGGTAGAGGAGTCATTTGATCATTCGGAAGAGGCTGGGACGTCATCGGGCCACTTTGGGATATTACCTGACCACTTGGGGACATCACCTGATCACTTGGGGACATCACACTTGGGGACCTCACCCGACCACTTGGGGACATCACCTGACCACCTTACAGAAGCTGGTACATCCGCATCCATTTACCACTCCACCTACACAGACGCCACTTCTCCAAAGAAGCAGCAGTTTGACGCTTCCATGTACCATTCAGCCCAGTATTCCCTGGACGATGACATCCGTGGGTCGTCCCCCCAGAGCTCGTTGGGAAGGGAGAGGGTCCCCAGTGTGATACGGAACAGGATAAACTCCGCCCTCATGAAGGAGAGACACAAACGTCGCATGTCTGTTGCCAGTGAGAAGCTGTTTAGTGCTCAGCTCACGATCGATGCTGTCTGCCTTAGTTTGAGTAGCAGAGGTGAGCTTTATCATACTATTTGGCTAGGTGATGTACATTATGTGTGTGTACATGTATACATGTGTATGTTGGATTATCTTAGTGTGAGTGATGTCTTTATTTTGGCCCTAGGCTGCACTGTCCTGGAGCTGAAGGTCCCTGGTGTCTCTGTCAAGGCTGTGAAGAGGCCGTTTGACGCAGCCCTGAAACTGCACGTTCAAGACATTCGCCTGATCGACCGCATCCAGAACTTTGGTCCGGAATATGAGCTTGTCGCGTGTGCCAGTGGGACTGATGCGAGCAGGGAGTATCCCACCTCCCCCTCTTCTAATGGATCCTTCTCCATGCTGCCCAACAGAGTTGGCGAGGTGGAGAGTCCCGGGGGAGGAGCCTTGGCACTTCAATTTGCTCGGCTTGAGAGTGCCTCTGCAGATGTCTTCAGCACCACTTCTGATGACCTGGACTCCCTCCTTGTTCTGACGTACTCTTTTTACTCCCCTAACTCGCCCCGCCACCCTGCTGTCAGGGACCTTGGGGAGGATGAGTACGTTGTGCCGGAGAGAGAGACCAGCATCAGGAAGATCAATGTACGCTGCACTGCCATGGAAGCTATAGGTTAGTTGTAAGTATGCATGTACATTATGGATACATGTACATTATGTATGCATGTACATTATGTATGCATGTAGATTATGTATGCATGTACATTATGTATGCATGTACATTATGTATGCATGTACATTATGTATGCATGTACATTATGTATGCATGTACATTATGTATGCATGTACATTATGTATGCATGTACATTATGTATGCATGTACATTATGTATGCATGTAGATTATGTATACATGTAGATTATGTATGCATGTACATTATGTATGCATGTACATTATGTATGCATGTACATTATGTATGCATGTAGATTATGTATGCATGTACATTATGTATACATGTACATTATGTATGCATGTACATTATGTATGCATGTAGATTATGTATGCATGTACATTATGTATACATGTACATTATGTATGCATGTACATTATGTATGCATGTAGATTATGTATGCATGTAGATTATGTATGCATGTACATTATGTATGCATGTAGATTATGTATGCATGTACATTATGTATGCATGTACATTATGTATGCATGTAGATTATGTATGCATGTACATTATGTATGCATGTAGATTATGTATGCATGTAGATTATGTATGCATGTAGATTATGTATGCATGTACATTATGTATGCATGTAGATTATGTATGCATGTACATTATGTATGCATGTACATTATGTATGCATGTAGATTATGTATGCATGTACATTATGTATGCATGTAGATTATGTATGCATGTAGATTATGTATGCATGTACATTATGTATGCATGTACATTATGTATGCATGTACATTATGTATGCATGTACATTATGTATGCATGTACATTATGTATGCATGTACATTATGTATGCATGTAGATTATGTATGCATGTACATTATGTATGCATGTACATTATGGATACATGTACATTATGTATGCATGTACATTATGTATGCATGTACATTATGTATGCATGTAGATTATGTATGCATGTACATTATGTATGCATGTAGATTATGTATGCATGTAGATTATGTATGCATGTACATTATGTATGCATGTACATTATGTATGCATGTACATTATGTATGCATGTACATTATGTATGCATGTACATTATGTATGCATGTAGATTATGTATGCATGTACATTATGTATGCATGTAGATTATGTATGCATGTACATTATGTATGCATGTAGATTATGTATGCATGTAGATTATGTATGCATGTACATTATGTATGCATGTACATTATGTATGCATGTACATTATGTATGCATGTACATTATGTATGCATGTACATTATGTATGCATGTAGATTATGTATGCATGTACATTATGTATGCATGTACATTATGTATGCATGTACATTATGTATGCATGTACATTATGTATGCATGTACATTATGTATGCATGTACATTATGTATGCATGTACATTATGTATGCATGTACATTATGTATGCATGTACATTATGTATGCATGTACATTATGTATGCATGTAGATTATGTATGCATGTACATTATGTATGCATGTAGATTATGTATGCATGTACATTATGTATGCATGTACATTATGTATGCATGTACATTATGTATGCATGTACATTATGTATGCATGTACATTATGTATGCATGTAGATTATGTATGCATGTACATTATGTATGCATGTACATTATGGATACATGTACATTATGTATGCATGTACATTATGTATGCATGTACATTATGTATGCATGTAGATTATGTATGCATGTACATTATGTATGCATGTAGATTATGTATGCATGTAGATTATGTATGCATGTACATTATGTATGCATGTACATTATGTATGCATGTAGATTATGTATGCATGTACATTATGTATGCATGTACATTATGTATGCATGTACATTATGTATGCATGTACATTATGTATGCATGTACATTATGTATGCATGTACATTATGTATGCATGTACATTATGTATGCATGTACATTATGTATGCATGTAGATTATGTATGCATGTACATTATGTATACATGTACATTATGTATGCATGTACATTATGTATACATGTACATTATGTATGCATGTACATTATGTATGCATGTACATTATGTATGCATGTAGATTATGTATGCATGTACATTATGTATGCATGTACATTATGTATGCATGTACATTATGTATGCATGTACATTATGTATGCATGTACATTATGTATGCATGTAGATTATGTATGCATGTACATTATGTATGCATGTAGATTATGTATGCATGTACATTATGTATACATGTACATTATGTATGCATGTACATTATGTATACATGTACATTATGTATGCATGTAGATTATGTATACATGTACATTATGTATGCATGTAGATTATGTATACATGTATACATGTACATGTACATGTACGTACACACTTCAGTGCACCAATGCGATGTACATTGTACACTGTACTTTTAACGTGAGTGTGCACATATTCGTGCTGTTTGTCCTGCATTGGTCTGTGTGCAAAGCTTTTCATTGAGTCAAGGGATGTGTGGGCACATTTTGTGCTTACTGCTTGTGCATTGGGCATTCATAGTTGTACATGTACATGTGCATGTACATGTATTCTTGATAATGCTGATATATTGGAGATTTGTTTTATTTTTTGTGTTTCTGTACTTGTAGCCAATCAGCAGACGATTGTTGAGCTAATCAGCTTTGCACAGAGGGCTTTTCCTAGAGAACTGATGTTTGACCAGCGGAGAGAGGATCAGGATGATGCAGCTCGTGCCAGATCATCTGTAGAAGAGAGTTCACTGCAGGTACCTGTACATGTATGTGTTAAGTGTACATGTAGATACATACATGTGTGGGCAAACACCCTGTAGGGGTGGTGCATGTAAAGGTACATGTACCCATGTACATGTACTTGTATATGTTGTGTACACTACACATTATTGTTCATGCACATGTACATGTACAATGTCCATACTTTCAATGAGAATTTAATATACATGTATGTGTACGTGTGCTTAGAAATGTATTTCTATACATACCTAATTTTAGTAAATCCCTGCATGCATGTACATGTACATGTGTGAAACATGCACCATGTACTCATACTAGTGTTGAAGTTAATATAGTTGATGTACATGTGCGTGTACAGTGTACATGTGCATGTACATGTATGCGTGAACACAATGCATTTGCACCTGTACACATACATGTACATTTATGCTCTGCTGGCTGTATTTTCAGCGTTCACCGAATGATGCTCTGTTCTTATCAACACAGAGTTTTAGCAGCGCCACGGAGACTGAGGTGAAGTTGGAGTGGGACAGGCTGGACATCCTCATCGTTAGGAGGAGGACCAAGAAGCCGTCGCCCGCCATGCCTGGTCAGGTCGTCGCCGGCGCCCATCGAGTGGGCAAGGTCGCACTCGTTGGACTTGGGGTTGATGGCTGGTTTTGCTCGGATACCCACATCCAGGGCAAACTGGGCGGCATACACGTAGAGGACCTCAGCCCAGCTGGGAAGAAGTATCGCGATATTGTGTCCATGGGAACTGAAGGGTTCGCCCACAAAACTGTCTCTGATCCGATCGAGGCAGGATGTTTCTCGACCAACCACTTGGACAGTTTGTCTTTTTCGATCCAACGCTCACGTCAGCCTCAACCGGCATCCTCCGGTCCCTTGTACCATATTGTTGTCAGTGTCTCCATGCCCTCCATCTATTACACGCATTCAGTAAACTTTATCTACGAGATTGAGGAGTTCATATCCGACTTCAAATTCTACTCGGGTCAGCTTAGCGAGTCGGTGAGGAAGGCGGCAGTGGGCGTGGCCAGAGGCCTCGTGGGCCAGAAGAGCCACCTTGCGGAGGGTCTTGACAAGCTGGCCTTCCTAGGGCCTGCAAAGACAAGTATGTCACTAGATGATGAAAAGGAAGTGGATGTGGTTGACGGAGCGGTGCCGGTGGCGGAGAACCATTTGTTCTACAACATATCGATTCAGAGTCCTGTGATTGTGGTGCCCAGTTCTCTGCGTGGTGAGGACACACTGGTGGCCCACCTTGGGGAGATCTCGCTGCAGAATCAGTTCCCATTGACGTTTGACGATTTCTCGTCTCTCTGCCCCGGGATTGCGCAGGTGCCCCAGACGGAGAGGATTGTCCTCAAGGTGACCAACATGTCGCTGCATGCCTCCCATGACAGGGAGAGTCGGGAGTGGCTTGTCTCCACGACGACCCCCACCAGCAGGGGAGCGTCGTGCCCCGGAAGGTGGTCCAAGGTGCTTAAGGAGACTAGCGCTGAGCTGCAGATCGATCGCTGCATATGGAAGACTTCTTCTGGGGAGGAAGGCAAGGGTGTAGAGGGTGCGAGCGAGTCGTTGCTTGTAAGGCCAGATGTGATCTTGGTGGGAAAGGTTGTTGAGCCATTACTGGTGAGACTGCCGAAGGAGGTGTTTGACCACATCCAGAAGATACTGAAGCATGGTCTTCACAAGAGTACCAGGTCAGTGCCCGTGCCTGCTAGTAGCAGAAGCGCCACCTCAGAACCTTCGTCAAGTGTGTCGGAATCCAGACCTGCTTCCCTCTCTGTGGGACAGAATCGTGAAAAGTTGACGAGCTCCCAAGGTGATGCTCTTCCCAAGATGATCTGCTCCTTCTCTCTGTCGAAGCTGTCCTTTGAGTTGAAGCATATGATTGAAGGAAAAGAGAGGGATCTGGTATTTGTATCGTTTGAGGACTTTTCATTCCACTGCAAGAAGTTGGACCCATCTGTGGCCAGTTTTAAGCTCTCCCTGAAGAGCATTGTGATCGAAGACCTCCTTCAGCAGAAGGACTCTGAATACAGATACCTGTTTGCCTCCTCTACGAAGCCCCTCCCTTTCCTGCTGCCTCTGTCATCGTCTTTCCACAGCCTTCGCTCGCAGAGCTTTGGTAACCTCATCCCTCCAGTTGGAAGGCAGCTGGTGCTACCCATGGTGCAGCCAGGGTCCTCCTTTAGGCTGCAGACGTTTAACTCCCCACTTCGTTCGTTCTCGTCTCGTAGGAGTTCTTCTATGGGAAGTCCGGATTGTTCCAAGTCTGGGAAAGGGGATGATGATGCAGGAGGTGTGGCCGGCAGCAGGGCCTGCAGTGGTGGTGTGTCTGAGCATGCTGCTGACCTGCTGAGCATCGAGGGCCAGTATTGTGACAAGTATTCTCCTCTGTATAGCACAAAGCATAATTCTGTGAGTTGCATGAATATGTTTGTTGTCCCAACTCTCTTAGGACTATTTAAACATACACATGTACATGTATGTGTCTAGACCATAAATCACATACATTGTGTAATTACATGTACAAGTACATGTACATGTACATGTACTTGTACTGGGTACACCTTCATTACATGTACATATTCTCATCAGTTGTATACATGTACATGTAATTGAGGGAGAATTACATGTACAGTGTAGTCACCAAGTTTACATGTACATGTACACGTGCATTTGAAAACAGCCATTTGGCATGAGTGTTGCATGTATTTGAAAACAGCCTGTTGCATGTGTATTTGAAAACAGCCATGTTGCCTGTGTATGTGTGTGTGTGTGTATGTGTTCTTTTTGTTCATGTGTTGATCCAACCACCACCTATACCACCCCCAAGGTCTCGCTCTATGCCAATGTGGAGTTCAGCTCTGCGTTTGTGATTATCAATCTCCAAACGTGGGTACTTCTCTTTGACTACCTTGGCGTTGGAATCCCGACCCCACCTCCATCCGAACCTGCTACGCCAACGGGAGGTGAAAGGGAAGGTGGAGGAGAGTCCTTCTCTTGGCCCTCTTCGGGTGAAAAAATCAATGTGCCAGCCGCACCCTTTCAAGATCCCAAGAAGGATGACGACAGTGCACTGCCGTTGCTCCTTGGTGTGAGGATCGACCAGTCTCTTCAGCAGGACGCCTTTGATTACCTTGAGCTGGACACAGCTGCTAGCCATGTGGAGGATGAAGGGGCAGCCGCTACGCCCATGTGCCCTCCAGCGTCTTTCGATGGCGGCGAGTCAGGTTCTGGGGAGAGCACGCTGAAGGCCCGGAGTGTGGTGTGGGGTGTGGAAGGGAAGATGAGCGCAAAGGTGGTGCTCTGCGTCAAGTTCCTGTCGGTGACCTTCAACAAGCCGGAGCATCCCCTGGCCAGGGGGAGTGTGAGCCTGCTTAATGCCACTGTAGGGCTGAGCCGTGGCAACATGGAGGTTGAGGGTTCGCTGGGGCAGGCGTCTCTGCTGGACCTCACTGAGACTGGTGCTTACTACAGAGAGCGGTAAGTGATTTTTGTTCATTCACATGCGCATATAAACACGTGTGGAAATACATTGTAGCTGAAGTAAATGGCGATTAATCGCAGTAGTGGTGATTCGTACATGTACATGTACATGTATGTAGTGTGTTGTATTAATTGCCATGGTGATTGCCTCTATCCCTTTGTAAATTGTGCACGGGGGAACTTTAATTCAGTACACATGTGCATGTACAAGTTCAAGACACTTGGGATTCTGATACTCATACATGTACATGTACATGTATACTGTATACTGTACATCTGTGTACTCGTTTGTACATGTATGTATAGTGTTAGGCTTGTTTTTGAGTTTACACTTACTCAATGGCTTTTGCGTGTGGCTACATTTTGTGTAAGTTACTGTGAAAATAAGTGTATACACGTACTGTCTATGTACATGTGTGTACATGCATAAGATATTTCATTTGTACACATAATTCACTGCACACCGTGACACACAACCATTTTTTTTTTTTTCTGTGGCATGTACATGTAGTTTCACAACCACTGGTGACCAAGCACTGACATTTACCATCTTCAAGTAAGTGCACCTTGCATTTGTAGTCTGTATACATCATGTACATGCATACCTACATGTACACTGTACACATATACACATACATGTATACATGTATGTATGGCATTCTGTGATACATGTAAATAAATACATGTGCATGTAAAAACTGTGTATGCATGTACATGTGCAATCATGTGTACATGAGTATCTTTAAAAAAAAAAAAAAGATTAGAAAAATTGCTCTGCAGTACCAATGAATTCCTGCTTGGTTTCAGGTATGGTAGACCAGATCCATCTTTGGAGCGTGCCTATGACATCAGCGTCAAGATAAGGATGTCGTCGGTCCGCTACCTGCACACCATGAGGTTCCTGAAGGAGATCATCGCCTTCTGCTCCCACTTCCCTCAGCTCATTGATGCCTTCCAGAGGATGAAGGCCATGGCACGGGGTGACCTGGTGAGTGGGGGCTGCTTGTTTGGGGGGGGGGGGGGGGGGGTGAGTGGGGGCTGCTTGTTTGGGGAGTGTCCTACAATCAATTTGGTGTTACAAATGCATGTACATGTAACCCTTTTTAACAGAGAAAGTAATTAAGGTGGAAACAAACTTCAGTTGATAACGCTCAACTTTAATCAGTCAATATTAAGGTTTCTTAGATATTTAGTACAGCATTAAAAATATTTTGTGATGTGTTATTTGGAAATTCTTAATTCATTGGAACTGATTTTGCTTAGTTTGAATTAAATCATATGTGCATGTAGGACAGGTACATGTACATGTAGGACAGGTACATGTACGTGTGCATGTATACATGTAACAGAGGGGCATTAATGGTTTTTACATGCACACGGGCCTCCACTTACAAGTGCACTTGCACCCATAGGTATACAATGGTCCTGATCGAAAGGCTCGCATCTCTCTGGACGTGGATGCCGAGGGGCCCATTCTCCTCATCCCCAAGCATGCCTTCTCCCCCGAGCTGATGGTAGGGGACATTGGCCACGTGCGGGTGACCAACTCCTCCCGTTACGACGGGGAGGAGGGAACTATTGCCTTCACACGGAAACAGCAAGAAGCCAGCCAGGTTGGGGATAAGAAACGCAGCAGAAGCAACAGCGACCTCAGTAGCAATGGCTTGCCCAAGTCAGACCTGCACCCCCTGATGCAGTCCAGCACAAGCAGTCGTCTGATGAGCAGCCTCTCCAAGTCTTCAATGTCCTATAGCTCTTACGTCAAGCTTTTTGATAGAGACGCCACTAGTCCCCCTGCTGATGCCGTTGGAGTGAGTGCTGCTCCCTCCATGTTCGGACCGCTCAAGTCCTCCAGCAGTTTGGGGCGTCGCCCCCCCAGCCACCTCGTAATAGATGAGGAGACGGAGATTGGGAGGAAGGTGGAGGCTCGTAGTGGGCCTTGCCTGCTCGACTGCATAGAGATGGACCTGACAGAGGTGGACGTGTTCTCAGCCAAGAGGGAGCAGACAGCGGGAGGGAAGGACAGTTTTAGGATTGTGCGGCAGGTCAGTGAGGCTGTTGTGTTTATTATGCAGATACAATTGTACATGTACACGGGTGTAGTTGTAGTGCATGTAATTTTAAATTCTAACTTTTGTGGTCTGCAAAAATGTTCATGTACATGTACATGTACCATGTACAGTAGTGTACAGTATACACTATACATGTACATGTATATATACATTTGCATGTGTAATGTTATGAGCATACATGTACATGTATGTGTACATATTGTGTACATATTTAGTATGTGTACATGTGTATGTACATATACGTGTACAATGTACATGCACATGTACACATGTACATGTACAGTGTTATCACCTAATATACATGTGTACATGTACATGTACATGTACATGTATAATGCAATCTTCAAAATTTTACAGAGTGGTTTATATCTACTTGTATCATACTTAAAATTTGACTTTTACATTTTCCTTTAGGCTGGGCATGTGCTCAATGAGAAAGCAGCCTTGAAGCTCTACATTGAGAGGAACCTCCACGAAGACTTCAACAGAAGTGGTATGCCCTTTGCTTTTACAAATAAGGACTTGTATTTCTAGATGTATTTCCAAAACTGCGTTAAAGTGGTACAATGTAGATGTGAAAACGTGTGTGTGTGTGTGTGTGTGTGTGTATGTATGTGTGTACATGTACTGTGTGCCTTGTTGCGTATTATAAAATATTCTGCCCAACGTACATGTATATGATTGCTCATGTTGTACTGTACATGTACATGTACATGTAGTACTTGTAGTCGAATTCTCCTTTTTCCCTCTTTTCTCCTCTCCCAATCCTCTTCCACTCTCCAGTCACATCCATCATGCATGCGCGTACATGTATTTGCATGTATTCATCCTGTTACTATCATTATACATTACATACATGTACATAGACACTGTACATGTACATGTACACATATGTGATGTGCACGTACTCTTTTCCTTGCAGCACCTGACATGCAGATCATGGGCACCCTCACAGCCATTCACGTGACTCTGGACAAGCCCCAACTTGAGCTCATCAAGGGACTCATCGACATGAACCTAGGGGAGGGGGTGGAGGATTTTGAGAAGCCCTCCACTGTCATCCACGATCCCATAGCCCAGGTACATGTACAGTGCATACACATGTACAGTGCATACACATGTACATGTAGTTGCACATGTACATGTACATACACATGTATATGCATGTGCATGTATATGTGCATGTGCATGTACACAATGTACATGGACATGCACATGTACATGTACTGCATGGTAATCAGTGAGTTCACATAAATTACATGTAAATGTACCTTGTTCTCTTTTTCGCAGCCGATCGCAGCAGAGTGGTGGGTGGGATTTTTGTTCAGGATTCAGTTTGTCGGAGTGAAGCTGGAGTTCCTCAGGTCACGGCTGTGCGACTCCTCGGGAGTGCTGTCCACCTCCTCCCTGGCTCTGTTTGACATCAAGCAGTCTGAGTTCACCTTTGTCTCCAACTCAAACCAGTCTAAGAACGTGGACTTCATATGCCACACTGTGATTGGTCATGACACCCGATATAGAGGTACTGGTATATGTGACGATGTAGTCTTTACATGTATGTGTTCTGAAAGAAACACTTTGTAAGCTAGCCATAAAATATTCGAGCATTGGTAGTACATTTAGATTCAGTATTACAAGCAGCTTTTACGATGAATCAAATCCTTTTATAACATAACCTCTGGGGGGAAAATCCGCAGATCTACATGTAGAAAAACTTTTTATACAGGGTGTTCCTCAATCGAGGAAAATTGTTTATAAATTAACCACAAGCAGTTAATTAACTGATAATTGTAAAAAGTTCAAATAGCAAATGATGACATGCTGGTGAAATATAATCTTTAATGGTTAATTAATATTGATAAAAGTTGCAAGACCCTAGTCATTTCAATTAGACATTATTACTGTTAATAAATGTAGGGTGGGTGGTTAGTTAAAAGCTGCAAATTGTATTTACTGTTTAGAAGTTATTCAAAATTGAAATCTTGATTTAGTGGTTTGAATTTATTAATAAATTATTATTAAAATTCAAGAATATGTTGGAGCTTTTGGATGCCTCTAAAATGGTATGTTTTTGATTAGGTGTTATTGGGAAGTATTAATTCGTTTTTGGTTAATTTTAATTTCTTTGTAAATATTAGGTTTGTTTACATCAAAATTTAAGCCTGCATTATTAGGGCATTTAGCAACAATCATTAGTTAAGTGGTCAATTTATAAACGATTTTCCTTGATTGAGGAACACCCTACATGTATATAAACATGTACAATGTACATGTATGTAATTCTTATTGTGAATAGTGTGCTCATCGCTTAGCTGAGTCTGATGCCTTTATTCTTTGGGGGATCCATGGCATTGTGCTATGATTGTGGCTGATCTTGGCAATATATAATATGGACAGGGCTGAGATGTCGCTACTTTTACAAGTAAAATATGGCCCCGATTTATCTGTGAATTTCTTCTGAGATGTTAGGAGGAAGACAATAAGAACACATTTTGCCATCCAATTGTTGACAAATTTTCCTCACATACATGTACATGTACATATATTGCATAAACCAGTTCAGATTTTACATTTACATGTACACATGTGCATGTGTACATTTGTGTGTTGACCCTTCTAAACCATGATATCAAGGCCAGCCCCAATATACATTTAATTGTTGTGTGTAGACTACATGTACAATATACATTTAATTGTTGTGTGTAGACTACAATGTACATTTAATTGTTGTGTGTAGACCATGATATCAAGGCCAGCCCCAATGTACATTTAATTGTTGTGTGTTGTCCCTTCTAGACCATGACATCAAGGCCAGCCCCAATGTCTTCACTGAGGTTCTCAGTCCCCGCTGTGCACCAGCTGCTGCAGCCTCCTCCTCCTCCTCCTCCTCCTCCTCCAGGTCACTTCAGGTCCAGATCAATGTCTCCCTCAGCCCCACTGACATCAAGGCCTCCATACTGCTCAACAAGGTGCGGCTGATGGGAATATTTGACCTCATCTTGGAGCTGAGGTCGTTTGTGTTCGAGAAGCTCCCGGAGGATGCTGATGGTTAGCCTTGGGTTTTGGGGTCTTTATTTTGTTGATACATGTACATTACAAAACGTTGATATAGTACATGACATTTACGTGTACAAGCTACAATACATGTATATGTACGTACATAAATGCATGCCACCTTTGTAACATGTAGATGTATAAGGTTTAAGATGTACATACACTCTGTACATGTATACTATGCAATCGCAACAGAGCACAATGGTCTCTGTGACTACGATGGTACGATACATGTATCATATGTCACCATTTATACATGTGTGTGCAGCGTGTACATGGACATGCATGTGAGTCATTCGCTGCTGAACTTTGCCAAGTACATGTACGTAACATCATATTGCGTATTTTTATTTAACAGATCCTGATGATACTGATGATATTGATGGGCCTGGGGATGGGGAAAGGCATGCTGCCATGGTTCAGCTGGCAGCCTCCAGGCTGCAGAGGGCCTCAAATGTCCAGCAGAAAGAGGAGGAGGAGGAGGCCAAGCCTAAGAGGACCATCCAGCTGAACCTGAGCGTGACAGAGACGGACTGTGTGGTGGTTGAGGACAGGGCATCCCTGGAGTCCAATGCTGTGGTGTTAAAGGTAATGTACATGTACTTATACATGTACATGTATGTACAGGTACCTGTACATACATGTACATGTACAGGTACCTTGTACATGTACATGTATGTACAGGTACCTGTACATGTACATGTATGTACAGGTACCTGTACATGTACATGTATGTACAGGTACCTGTACATGTACATGTACATGTATGTACAGGTACCTGTACATGTACATGTATGTACAGGTACCTGTACATGTACATGTATGTACAGGTACCTGTACATGTATGAGGTACATTGTGTACTTGTACATGTATGGACAGGTACTTGTACAGTTATGTACAGATACTTGTACTTGTATGTATAGGTACTTGTACATGTACATGTATGTACATGTACTTGTATGTACATGTATGTGTGCCTGTACACCTCTATACTTTATACATGGACATCTTGAGTTATACTACTCGTGTATGAAAAATGTGTGCACGTTCATGTACTTGTACATGTACATGTAATATGTGTCCTCTCTAAGCATACATGTACATGTACATTGTATAATAAAGAGGGGAATGTAGAACTGCAAATTTATACATGTTATGTGCACACCTTAGATGCATGCATGTACATGTACGTATACATGTACCTGTACGGCTAAATGCGTATTGAAGCACTGTTTTGTTAGCGATCGTTGTCGTACAGTTACATGTACGTGTGTGCGTCGAGTGTGCATTGCACATTACCCTTTCATCTCTAGGGCACACTGATTCTGAAATTAACGTTCAAACCTTCTGGTGAGAAGTTATTGAACTGCACAGTAGAAGGTCTGGAACTGTTCTCATGCAATTTGTCCAATGAGGATGAAACAGGCCTTTCCATTATGGACCCCGTGTCTTTGTCGCTGGAGCTCAAACCCCCCGACAGGGTCACACCGAGTTCAGCAGCATCCTTGTCTCCTAGCAACAAACAGAATCACGTCCTGGAGGTTAGACTATGTATTCTCCACCTTACCTTCATAGCTTACTGAGACAAACTAATACATGTACAATGTAGATATAGATACTTTTACTGTGCATACCCTGTACATGTACAATGTACCACAGTGTGCTGTATAACATACTGCACACTATTTTATGGTCTGTCCTGTGTTACATCTGTCTACAGGTATCGATTCAGCAGTTGAATTTTCGTCTCTCCTACAACGACATCAAGCTGTTCATGGCCATTGCTCAGTCGTTTCCATCTCTTGGCTCAGAGAAGAGGGAGCCCAAACCCAGGCATGATGTCGATGGTGAGGCATGATTTGGCATAAGATAGGCTTTGTACATGTATGTATTAGTATGCATGCATGTATACATGTACATGTACATGTATTTAATCATGTCATGTATGTAAATAAAATTAAATTAAAAGATTTGAAAGAAATGTTTTAGAATAACCGTAATACGCATGTACATGTACATGTGTATTACTGTAGTTGTTCTTACATGTACATGTACATTTATGTGCGTATTTACCAACGGACATGTAACCGTTGAACTCACTCCTTCCACACCTCTCATGTCTAGACGCTCTAGTGAAGCAGCTACTTCCTCTTGGTTTCACTAGAGCTTCCATCCGTAAGGAGTTATACCTCAGTGGCGGGGATTTGAACATGGCGGCCAGCAAGCTACTGGACAGGAAGGACAAGAAGGACGGCCAGGAGTCATTCATCATCGCCAGCATTGAGGTAAGGTCAGAATTAAAATGTACTTGGTTTGATCCAGTCTGTCATCCCCATGTTTATTGATGCCTTAATTAACACCAATCATTTGACCTTTCAAGCTACATGTATACATAATTGATGATGTAATGCTACACAACTGATGAACTAACACATACATGTACATGTAATGCTGGTACAATGTATGTGTTAATTCATCAATTGTGTGTACATGGTGTATACATGTAGCTTGAAAGGTCAAATGATTGGTGTGTACATTTATGTGTTAATTCATCAATTGTGTGTACATGGTGTATACATGTAGCTTGAAAGGTCAAATGATTGGTGTTAATTAAGACACATGTACATTAAGTCGATTGAATTTGGTATTATCACACTACAAATGCATGTACTTGTGCATGTACATGCATATAATGATGTCTGTGTAATTTGTGTACAAGTGTGTGGATGCTTAATAGCGGATTGTGTGACTTTTGGATGGCTCCTGATGTGTCGTGCACACACACACACACACACACACACACACACACTTACTCTACAGGTTGGCCTGGAATCCCTGAGCATGTGTCTGATCGACGACTGTTCTAACAATGACATACCTTTGCTGAACTTCACTGTGAACGAGCTGCGTGCTGTGCACAGCCTCATCTCAAAGCACAAAGGGAAAGCCACAGCTGTGCTGTGCGGAGACTACTACAACAGGAGTATATCAGCCTGGGAACCTGTGATTGAGCCATGGAGGTACGTGTACTAATATTTGCAGATGAGCTAATGGACATACGTATGTGTACATGTATGTGTACATGTACGTGTAAATGTGGGCTGAAATGCTACATGTTAATATTCGATGAATATTTTATTAACTAGAATCAAAGAAATTATAATAAACACCTACATGTACACATGTAATTTACATGTAAAGTACATGTAATTTCAACTTACCTACTTGTACATGTACATGTGTGATTAATAAATCAAAGATGCAATGGTATTAATAAAAGCAGAATTGGTAGTTTAGCCAAACTGTCAATAATTACTTACGTTTAGGAGTTATTCATAATTGAAATCTTTATCTTTGTAATTTACATGTGCTTGATTTAGAATAAGGAGGGTTTTTGAGATTTTAATCTATATAATTAACCATTAAAGATGATATCAATTTTAATTCACCAGCATGTCTTCTTTTTTATGAACGATTTTCCTTGATTGTGGAAAACTTGTATATGTACATGTACATGTATCACAGAAGCATGTACAATGTGTACATGTGCTTGTTACATGTACATGTAAGCACACTTTTTTTTGTGTACATGTATATGTACGTGTACATTGAAACTACAATATGATAGTCATATTTTGATGCAGTTTTGATTTCTGCTGGGAGAGGATCCCCCACTTCAGCACCAGTGTGGATAACAATACCAAACCCAATGGAATGTTCCTTCGGTTTACGTGTGAGTTACACGTGTACAGTAGATGTACATGTACATGATGTGTTTTCTAATGGATGTACATGTACATGTACATGTACGTGTACAGTACCTCTAATGAGAAAGTTATTATTCACACGCATGCTACTGTGTATAACGTGAGCATTATTTGTTTCCTGTGAGTCGTTTGCAAGTTATTTTACATTTACACACCATGTACAGTAGTGTCTATTCAACTCGTGGGCAACTTGCAGGAAACAAAATACATGTACATGTACATGGGTAAACACTTGTGTTTTAGTGTGAATGTCTTATTTCGTCTTTCTTGTGAGCAGTACTGTGCAAGTGCATTTACTTGTGTTAGTTCGTGTGCAATAATCCTTGATGACCATGAATACATGTGCAATGTGCAATGTATGTACATGTACATGTATAGGAGGTGTACAGTGTACATGCACATGTACAATGTACATGTACATGTGCATGCAGTATGAGTGCATGCACTTTTACTTGATATATAAGGCACGTTATGTAACTGATTAGTAACATGTTCCTACGGTGGCATGTATAAGGCACGTTATGTACATGTTGCTATTAGTAACGTGCTTGTCCACCACAGCGGCCCACCAGCTGCTCCTCAACTTCACCACCTCCCTCCTCCACACCTTCAAGACCACCCAGACCGCGTGGCAGGAAGACATCAGGAAGAGGGGCGGGGTCACCCCCACGGAGCTGCAGATACAGAACCTCCCCACCCACAGGCGCACCGACAGCAGCAGCGGCGGCGGCAGCAGGCCCGACCAGCGCGAGGGCAAGCAGGCCTCCTCCATGTCACGCATGGAGAAGGGCCTCGCACTTCTGCACTCTGTGCGTTTTGTGAGCCAGACCAGGCAGAGGACGCGCTTCATCCCCTTTGTGCTCCACAACAACGCGGGCCTGCCCCTCTGGTTCGCCACCCTGACCTCTGTGCCCACCAAGGTGTACGTGAGCCCTTCGGACCTGTACCAGAGGACCCGCGGGAACGGGAGCCCGACTGACATGCTGAGGGAGATCACTGGGGAGTGGGTGGAAGTTGGTCCCGGGGAGCAGAAGCCGTTTGACTTCTGCAGGAAGAAAATGAGGCGTAGAGGGAAGGAAATGGATAGGGTATGTGGGGGGAATGACTGGACGTGTGGGTTATGAATGGACATGTGGGTTGTGACTGGACATGTGGGTTGTGACTGGACATGTGGGTTATGAATGGATATGTGGGTTATGACTGGACATGTGGGTTACATCATGTGGGTTATGAATGGACATGTGGGTTACATTGTGTATGAATGGACATGTGGGTTATGAATGGACATGTGGGTTATGTTGTGTATGAATGGACATGTGGGTTATGAATGGACATGTGGGTTATGAATGGACATGTGGGTTATGAATGGTTACATGTATGACTGGACATGTGGGTTATGACCAGTTGGTGAATTTCATGAGAGTTACAGCATTTGTTCACTGTCATGCACTTGTGTTTGTACATATGCATGTACTGTACAACACCTTCGCACATGTAAATGTACATGTGTAGATTACATCTGCATATGTGTACATGTATATTGCATTTATACCCACATTTACAGAAGATGCAAATCGACATACATGTGCATGTACATACATATTGATGTTCATGTACATGTACGTGTATATGACGTGTAGCTATGTGTTTCACTACTTAGGATGCCAAGGCTGTTGTGGTGCACCAGCTGTTAGTTAAGGTCGCCGGCTGGCAGAAGACCACAATTCCTGTCTCGGTGGACAAGATCGGCATCTTCTTCCGCGATGTTCAGCCAGACTTTGCTAACGACAGCAACACCACCGTGGAACTGCCCGACAAGAGGCAACCCGTTCGGCTGGTCTTTGCCATATCCCTGCATGATTCCCAGAAGGTGGTCAACGTCCGCTCGGCCCTAGTGCTCCACAGTACCCTGGAGGTCCCGTTGGACGTCCGTCTGGAGGATCCTTCCGTGGGCACCGGGGGGCCCACCGTGAGCGTGCTGACTGTGGCCCCCCGGGGTAACCTGGCCGTCCCTCCCCACCTGACCGACTGGAACATAAGGTTGCGGCCATCTGGGTGGGGCCTCCACTTCTGCAGCGACGCCCTGGTGTGGAAGAGCGTTGGGAAGGTGCCTTCGAGCTTGGCTGGCGTGTGTGAGAGGATCGGGTCCGAAGAGGACTCCCCCTTCAGGTAACCCTGACCGCACTCTTAAGGGTATACACGTGTACTGGGTGTTTTGAAAAAAGCTCGTTTACCTGTACAGTGTTGTGAGTGTATGAGTCCAGGCTTTGCATTGGCACTGTTTATGATGTTTTCATACATGATGAATTCGTCTTTCTGATGTGAGCATTGGTTGTTGTCTTGTTATTTTATGAGTAGGTTCTGTGCTGTTGTGAAGCGCAAGAACTACCCTCTGTCGTTTGGTGCCATCTCCCATCCTGCACACACCATCACCATCCACCCTCCCCTCACCATCGTCAACCTTCTGCCCTGCGACATTCAGTTCAGTCTTCAATACAACTCAATCATAAAGGTCATCAAAAAAGGAAAAGAAATTGCCCTCTATGCAGTAAGTGCAGTTATACATGTACATACACTGGGGTGTACCTTTTGCTGTAAATACATGTACATGTAGCTGTCTAGATCTTTATTCTCTGAAACAACGTTGGTACTTTAGTGATTTCCCACGATCTGAATTTACTGAACACTTGTTCAGCAGGCCGGTTTGTTGTTAATATATACATGTATAGCTGCACACAGTAATAGTGATTATGAAAGAAAATTTTCACTGTTTTTAATATATGTACATGTAGTGAGTATGACAAATCAGATTTTGTGTAAGTATGCTGTACATGTACACATGCATGTATGTGGATTTATAAATTTATTATTGGAGTTATTCATTCAGTGCTATTGCACTGAATAACGTACATGTACATGTACTTCCAAGCTGTGCTGCAATCCAGCACTGCTTCATTCATCTTATCTGCATATCCTTCCAATAGGTGGACCCATCCAAGCCATTAGACTTCAAAATCTTCATGGAGGGATATGAGCAGTGCCAGGGCTGTGTAGTGTCGCTGAAAGACGCCGGTGTAATACTAAGCATGACGGTGACAAGCCACGAGGGAAGGACCCTGCGCCTCACCGTGATGAGCGAGGTGGTTGGCCTCATCGCCCTGAAGGTGTGAGATGTTGATTATGTACATGTACGGATGTTGATTACATACATGTACATGTACTGATGTTGATTACGTACATGTACATGTACTGATGTTGATTACATACATGTACTGATGTTGATTACATACATGTACATGTACTGATGTTGATTACATACATGTACTGATGTTGATTACATACATGTACATGTACTGATGTTGATTACATACATGTACATGTACTGATGTTGATTACATACATGTACTGATGTTGATTACATACATGTACATGTACTGATGTTGATTACATACATGTACTGATGTTGATTACATACATGTACATGTACTGATGTTGATTACATACATGTACATGTACTGATGTTGATTACATACATGTACATGTACTGATGTTGATTACGTACATGTACATGTACTGATGTTGATTACATACAGTATCCACCGAAAAAAAGTGGACAAACCAAAACGTAAATTATGGGCCAACAGAAACACTGATACTTCAGCTAAAGTGATATATATATAGACCATTCATCCACACATATGCTAATGTATTCAATTTTTGATTGCCTGTCTGCATGCAACCACCACTCTCTAGCAAACACAACTATATTTTTTGTCCCATATTAAAACGCAGCACTTTTTCATAACGTATTGTTCCAGTTACAACTAGATGTATTATTAAACACTGCTGTCATGTTTGTTTTTCAAGTTTGTTGTTCTGCCGTTTGTAAACTGCATGCATATTGCGAGGCTCGAGAAACATAGGTTTCCCGCCAAAGATTAAAATTAGAGACCTATGCCACACCCTACAAAACAGAGCGGATTCAATCTTCAAGCAAAACAATTGGTACACGAAAAAATATAACATACACATGTATCAGTACTTATAAATTAGTAGCATAACCACGCGCATCTAATATTGCCTGGCAACGTGCTGGCATACTAGCAACCAAAGCGGACAAAACGTCCATTGAAAGGTTCTGCCATGCCGTATTTAATATTTCAAACAGTTATTTTATTTGGCGGGCATTTATTCTGCGATTCTTCTTAACTTGTCTCACAATCAAGTTGTCTTCTTTTGGCGTTGTTTTTCTAAAACGTCCACTGCCTGGTATTCGATTGATAGATCCATTTTCTTCATATTTTGTGATTACTTCTCGAATCGTTTCTGGGCTTCGCCCCATCTGCTTTCCAATTTCTCGCAGTGTGAAGCCAACCATTCGGAGGGCCACAATTTGGCCTTTTTCAAACTGTCCAAGTTGTGGTCTAGGTGCCATTTTTAGACGGATGTGGCTTGGGCCTCTAATTTTAATCTTTGGCGGGAAACCTATGTTTCTCGAGCATCGCAATATGCATGCAGTTTTCAAACGGCAGAACAACAACTTTGAAAAATAAACATGACAGCAGTGTTTACTAATACATCTAGTTGTAACTGGAACAATACGTTACGAAAAAATGCTGCGTTTTAATGTGGGACAAAAAATATAGTTGTGTTTGCTAGAGAGTGGTGGTTGCATGCAGACAGGCAATCAGAAGTTGTTGAATACATTAGCATATGTGTGGATGAATGGTCTACATGTATATATGTATCACTTTAGCTGAAGTATCAGTGTTTCTGTTGGCCCATTATTTACGTTTTGGTTTGTCCACTTTTTTTCGGTGGATACTGTACATGTACTGATGTTGATTACATACAGACGTTGATTACATACAGATGTTGATTACATGTACATGGTTGTACACTATACATGTATATATATATATTGCAGTTACCTCTTTGGGCGCCAAGGGTATATTTATACATCTATGTACGAGTCCAATCTCCATGATAGCACATAAATCGATGCACGATGATCACTCCATTGTGTTGTTGTACATGTACATGTACATGTAGATGGGTGCAATGAGTTAAGGAGGAGGAAGAATATACTACATGTACATAAACTAATTATAAGGAAGCAGTACAACTCTTTAAATTCCTGTAACGCTACATAAGCTGATCCCTCAGGGTCATATGCACATTTCTTGTGAGAAACTAACACAAGTACATGTACATGTAGTAATCAACAATTGACAGTTTGTGGAGTAAGTCATATACATGTACATATACAATACTTGAGTGACACACAAACATACTCAATATATGTACAATGTACAACTGTACATGCATGGGGTACCATGCACATAATTATACATCTGGCGACTTTAGCATTATTACGTATACAGTTGTAGATAAATGTACATGTAGAGTCAGTGGGATGTTGTACCCTTTCTTTTGTATCCTTGAAGTGCATGTTAGGTTCATGTACACTGTACATCCTGCATTGAATTACATGTACACATGTACATGTATGTTCATTGTTCTGTGGGATAGTGTACATGTACATGTACATGTACATGTACATGTACATGTACATGTACATGTATGTACATGTACACGTGATTACACATGTATGACTACATGCATATATGAACACATAAATACATATATGTGTACATACATGTATACATGCACATAGGGTGTTCCTCAATCAAGGAAAATTGTTTATAAATTAACCACAAACAGTTAATTAACTGGTGATTGTTGTTAAAAGTTCTAACAGCAAAAGAAGACATGCTGGTGAAATAAAATTAATATAATCTTTAATATTGATAAAAGTCTCAAGACCCCTATTCATTTCAATTTGATGTTAATAAATGTAGGGTGGGTGGTTAGTTGAATGCTGCAAACTGTATTTAATTGACTACTTCCGTTTAGAAGTTATTCAAAATAGAAATCTTGGTTTTTTGATTTTTGCAATGTACTTTATTTTAGGGGCCATTGTCCTCTAAAATGGTATGTTTTTGATTAACGTTATCGTGAATTATTAATTCATTTTTGTTAATTTTATTAAATTCATGTTCAGTTTGTTTACAACAATATTTAAGCCCACGCTATTAGAGCATTTAGCAATAAAAAATTTCAGTTAATTAACTGTTTGTGGTTAATTTATAAACAATTTTCCTTGATTGAGAAACATCCTATGTATGTGTACACATACATGCACATATGTACACATGATTACATATATATGTACATAATGCACATATGTACACATGATTACATTTTATATGTGTGCATGTACCTGTAGGTACACATCTCCTGTGCCTACTGGTTATTGAATCGCACGGGGATACCACTGGTCTTCAAACAAGAAGGAACCAATGTGGAGGCAGCAGGGCAGTCTGAGGAACACGAGAGAGCCTGTTCCTCCACCCCTCTGCTGTTTGCCTACCAGGAGGGCGAGTACATAGAGAAGTAAGGGAGGCACCGCAGGGCATTTCTGTATGAATGGGTGCCGACATGCACCCTGCTAACTGCCTACTTTATGTACATGTGTACACAGGTGTACCATGCGTGTTGGAAAGGAATATCGCAGTAACCACGGCGGCCAACCCTTATGGTAAGAACACATGTAACTTCTTTCATATTGCTGCATTTGGAGGTACATTTATAGCTAATTATCTCTCTGTGACAATACATGTATATGTCTATACATGTACATGTACATGTACATATATAGACACCATTTACATGTACATGTACATATATAGACACCATTTACATGTACATGTACATATATAGACACCATTTACATGTACATGTACATATATAGACACCATTTACATGTACATATATAGACACCATTTACATGTACATGTACATATATAGACACCATTTACATGTACATGTACATATATAGACACCATTTACATGTGCATGTACATATATAGACACCATTTACATGTACATGTGTACATGTGTATGTAAGGTTGTACAGTGCTTGCACTTGTGTATAGTATGTACATGTACATGTGTATGTAAGCACTTATAAGTGTGTATAGTATGTACAGGGTGTTTCTCAATCAAGGAAAATTGTTTATAAATTAACCACAAACAGTTAAGAAACTGGAAATTGTTGCTAAATGCTTTAATACCGCGGGCTTAAATGTTGATGTAAACAAACTAAATATTAATTTAATAAATAATTAACTAAAATCAAAGAAATTAAATAATTCCCAATAATGCCTAATTAAAATCATACCATTTTAGAGGCATCCAAAAGCTCCAACATTTTCTTGGTTTTTAATAATATCAACTTGGCTGAATTTCAAACCACTAAATCAAGATACAATGGCCTTTAAATCAAGTACATTGCAAAAATCAAGATTTCAATTTTGAATTACTTCTAAACAGAAGTAGTTAACTAAATACAGTTTGCAGCTTTTTAACACCCTACATTGTACATGTATGTTTATTAACATTAACTTTTATCAATATTAATTAACCATTAAAGATTATATTGATGTTATTTCGCCAGCATGTCTTCTTTTGCTGTTAGAACTTTTAACAACAATTACCAGTTAATTAACTGCTTGTGGTGAATTTATAAACAATTTTCCTTGATTGTGAAACACCCTGTATATGTTCATGTACTTGTCAGTGTGTACAATGCATGTAATGTGTACAGTACAGTATATATACAATACATGTACATGTATGTACGGTACACATGTACATGTATGTACGGTACACATGGGAAAGATGCAAACAAAGAGCCACAGGTTGTGTACTTTAATAGAGGGCATAAGGGATTGATTATGTTGGTTGAGCACAACATCAGCCTGTTAATTACAGAATGATTTTTGAAATACTGATGTGACCACACCTACATGTACATTGTAGTACATGTAACTTCTGGCTGTGGTTAATTTGTCCGTCTAGATAGCATGAAATGTGTCACATTTTTTATTTATCATGCGCATTTAACTTCTTTTTTCAGGTGTGCTCCATTTTCTATGATAAGCGATTGCGGTATGCGAAGGCTGTTTGTGAAGCAATCTGACAATAGGCCAGACCAGTAGGTCACAGTAACGTATGGCCTGTACGTGTACGTGTTAATGTAGATATGTTTGTAAGGTTGTGCAGATAACAATGTCAGATACATTTATAAATAATACATGTAATTATATGGAACAGTTTGGAGTCTGCAATGTGCTGTACAGAATGATTCTTACACAGGGAAAATTCGACTATCCATCACGGAGCTACATGTACATGTACATGTACATTGTGTATTAGGCACAGAATTTTTAATTAGCCCTCCACTTCCTTGCATGAATGCGTATGTCTTATAAAGTTTTACTGTAGTTGTTTTGTTTTTTTTTTTTGTTTTTTTTTGTTTTTTTTTTTCCAACTTTCCAGGACAAGTAACAAAAAAAAGGCAATACATGCATAGAAGTGTCCACTAATTAAAAATGCACAGTCCAATTCACCCCTCAAATACTGTCACTAAGTTGTCTTAACTGCATTTAGATCCTTACAACAAAGCCCGAGTCCTAGCGTTAGCATTTCCTGGACAACCAACTTAGTTGGTTCCTGTTTAACAGGAATCGATGGCATTAAGTAATTATGATCATTTTTTTATTTTGGTAAAGGTACATGTACATGCAGCAGGACTTTGCTCAGATAGGAATTGATTCATTCATGTACATGTAGTAGACTCTTGAAAATAAGTCGTTCCATGTAATGTTTATCAATTTATATACATGTAGTTAATTGGAACTGAGCTGTTACTGATGCAGGTGTTACAGCAGTTCCTGAATAATGATGCTGCATAGTAGCGTTGTTTGTTTGTCTACGTATGTGTGTGTGTGTGTGTATGTACAGGTGTACTGTACATACATGTATAGAGTATACATGTATATTGTTTATAACCAGATGCATAACGTTGTGGTTTGCGATAACGATCCTTAAATAAACCAAAGTACCAGCCTTATGAAATGTAAGTGCATTAGTGGTGTTTAATTAAATGGTAAAAAAATATATATACTTTCTATTGGTACGTATATACATATTTTAGTGTATGGTATGACGTTGATTCTGTTGTCCGTAGGGAGTATCAGATTGGAGTGGACATCTGTCGAGGCCAGGACCAGTACAAGAGCACCAGGATTGTGACCTTTGTTGCATACTACCAGCTTGAGAACAAGACCCCGTACAAATTGGCGTATCTCCAAAGGCATCTTCTTGCAGATGAGGTGGGCTTACCTTTATTTATTTCACAGTAGTGATCATTTTTGTTTGTGTGTAAAAGATTAGTCTTTGTTAGCAGCCAATGTACCATACATGTACATGTACTGCAGTGTAAGTTAATTAATGACAGGTTACATGTTGCAGGTACATGTATTGCTTAAACCTTTATGGTTGCTACATGTAGGTGACCTGCGGAGTGCATTTATATGTATGTACATGTACATGTACATGTACACATGTATATTGTACAGTGAGCTTCATTTTAACATCATTGTCATTGGACTCGTTAGTACTCTAAAAGCAGATGCATGTAATTAACCAAGCGTTGTTTAGACTGTTGTAGTTAACTACACTTTCACTGTGTGTATAATTCATTGTCGTTATTCGGTGGTTGAAGGGTTAACAGAATGATTAGTTACAATGTACATGTATACAATTTCAGTAATTTTTCTACCCAACCCCATGCAGGTCATCCTGTATTCATCCCCAACTTTTGCACAGGTCATCCCCTGTTATTATAATGAGCCCGTTTAAAAATAATTGTTTCATACAGCACTGATAGAAAAGTCAACTGTTGTGTGTAAATTTGCTAATCATTTGGCCCATATCAATACGCAATTAAAAATATAAAACCATAAATACATGTACATGTATGTGTGCATGTGACAAGTCCTGCCAAACCTCACTTTTATTTTTCTATACTGGTATACATTTTCCCCTTCACTTTAGACATGTTCTGTTTATAATTTTGTATTAGCTTCAAATTGTGTCCACTTCACATAAACAAGGCAATCGTCCAATTACATGTACATGTACACATGTACCGATACTAAAAGCATAGCAGCAATGGCTTAGCATGGGCAAACGAAGCTTATACCATTAAGTAATTAATACAGTACCATCCAGAGCCAAGGTAAAAGCATTGATTATTCACGTGCACGGTATATTGTATGTGTTATCCTTTTCCTGTGAGCTGTTTGTGAGTTGTATTCATAGCAAAAGATGCTATCCCACCCTCAGGTGACTCTCAGGAAGCGCATAATTCCTGCACTGGGGCCGTTCATAAATTACGTCACACAAATTAAGACCGTTTTGGACCCCCCCCTCCCCCCCATCACAAGACCGTCACAATAATTCCTCCCCCCCTCTCAATTACGTCACATTGACCTCCCCCCCATCACAAGACCGTCACAATAATTCCTCCCCCCCCTCTCAATTACGTCACATTGACCACCCCCCCCCCCAATCCACAAACAATCTTTTAAGCGTGCATAATATTATTAGAAGTTTCGTGCAGTTTATAGCGCTAACGCTACGAAATTAAAAAACAATGAATACTTATAAAGTTATTGCATGCGGATCAAGCATCTTCGCCAGCATCTTCTACCCATGGACACCGAAAGTGTTCCTCCAGCAAACAGACATTCATAGCCGTTTCAGTCCTTATTTCAGGGGGTACCAGAACTCCTTCGAGATCAAGAAAATCTTCATCTATCCAGTCTGCCTGTTCCAGGCGGTTCTCCTCGTACGCAATTATAGCCATCAATTCTCTCTGCCTCCTGGCAGCAACTTTTATTGGCCGGTCTCGCTTGGGGGTGGCTTCAACTGGAGCTTTCTTATGGACCACCATATGTTTGTGCAGCATCACTTTTGATGCAAAATACAGAAAGCAGATATTGCACGACCGATCAAGCAATTGCGAGTGAACTGATGGGCAGTACAGATCGTAGGGAAGAACTTTGAAAGCCTTTGTCGATCTTGGCAGTATTTCATCAAGATCTAGAGACTTTGACACAAACAAAGATGGAAAACGGTGGTTCTGTTCGTGGACATTTCTCTCTGGTGCTTTCAAGCCATCAAGTGGAGTTTGTACAATGGGGATTGGAGGAGCAAGAAATCTTTCTGGCATAAAAGTGAAGTAGGAACTTCTGGGCTTTGAGCAGCAACACGTATTATTGCATTTAACAATTTGGGTGAAATATTGGCTCGTACGTACGTGCGCTGCAAACCAAATAGGGTCTTTGGATTGTAAACTTTCAGGCTTCAGTTCAGATAGCTCAGGATCTATATACTCAGCAACTATTGGATGGCCATCAATAACTGTCTGGGACCAAATTTCAGCCAAGGTGCTTCCAGCAAAAGAAAAATTCTTTTTCTCTAGGTTGGTGTCAATGGTCAGTCCTCGATCATTGAGTTGGCTCCCATACTTGTCATGAGGCAAAATTAAACCTGACAGTTCTCTGCTTAGTGGAGCCATTCTTCTTTCAACACGGTTGAATGCACTTCTGCCAGGAGCATTTGTAGCAATGAAGTATGCATCCAGATTTTTTTGCACGAAATGATGCACAGCCGTTTCAATGACCTTCTGGTAGCGAGGATTCTCATCTGGACCACCATCTACTGTAATGACAATGACAGGTTTCACTACTTTGTCTGGTCCATACTTGGTTATAGTATCAAATTCAGGTAGCTGAAGCAATCGCTCAAAGTCAAGTGCATGTGCATAGGCAGTAGATGAGGAGTGCTTTCCTGACCGAATTGCAATGTATGTTGGTCCTGAATAGCTAATAGCTTCTGGTTTACCAAGACCATTTGGTTGTACAACAATGCCAGCATACACAGATGGGATCAACTTGTGTTGAGCAGCAACCACCCAATCATGGTCTGGTAAACTCACTCTGTATTCGACATGCATCAGCAAAGGAGACTGTTTGTTAGCTGCAGTGAGACCAATTGGTACTCTAGCTTTATCATCTTGACTTATAAAGCACACTTCATTAGGCCCCAGGGTGGAAGATATTTCTTCTAGGTGTTTGATGGTAGACAGACAGAATTTTTGGTCAACATGCTTGGCATGGGAATCATTCTGTGCTCTGATTAGCTTAACTGGCACAGTTGTAACGTGCCTTTTACCCTCCAAAGAAGAGCTGCGCTTTGGAATCAGGTGAAGGTAAACTCCACCCCTATGGATGTTGAATCCATCATCATTGAGCTGCTTGGTTAGCTCATCCAAAGTTTTGATGCTCCTATAAACATCACTTTGTCTTTTCTCATGAGCAGCAGAGCCATAAAAAGCTATATCCAGGATAGCTTGCAACAGGAGTGGCTGATCAACTTCCAATCGTGGCCTCCCAGCCTCATTTCTGATTTTTAGAGTGGACTTCAATTCAGGATTCTTTGCACAGGCTGCAGCTAATCTCTTTTTTCTATCATCTCTGAACTTTTTTGCCCTTCGTTGGTCGTCTTTTTTTCTTTAACATAGACCCTAATTCCACTACCTTCCTTTTTTTATCTGACAGTTCTGTTTCTTGTAAGTCAGTTAGAATCCCAGCTGTTTTACGTGCGTATAAGCCAACCAAGTCCGCATTTATCACATTGATTTTGAGCTGAAGTTCGTCTTGAACTATGGCCTTTTTGTTTCACACTATTACAGCTGGAACTGTTAGCAGAAGGGCCAGGCTCACTTCCATTCTTTCCAGCCTCATCAGAAACACCAGCCACTACAACTTCTACTATTGACATTTCTGGAACGGCACTGCTCTTAATAGCTGGAACGGCTTTCTGGGTTGGCTGTTTCCCCCAAAAACTCAACAAACCTCCTTTGTGCTTCATTGTGATGGCCTTTAACTCATTCAATAGTCCATCCACTTTCACTATCAGCTCCTCACTATCCTTAATTGCATTCCACTTCTCATTCACCTCTTGCTGGCAAAGCTTCTTGGATTTGGTCGGATATGCCTCAACGTAAGCTTCGAAGAGAGACGTGTACAATTTAGATCTATCCATCTGCTACTACGCTGTGCGCAATCGACAAATACTTGAATCACTTCAAACGGTCTATAATTATTCTATATTCTACTGACGCACGTTTCAATACCCCCAAAACAACAATACACTGAGCTTCAGTCAGGGCCCTGTAGAATTGAGCGGCCCGATCAGTATAATGGAGCCTCCTAAAGGGCCGTATTTGTGCGCCTGTTCACATAGAGTCGCTGCGCCTGTTCACATAGAGTCGCTGCACCTGCACAATAACAGTTGTAACAGTTAAATACACTGTCCCCACGACAATGAATTTTAATTACAAATGTGACATCACGCCAGCTTAAACCCCCCCCCCTCCCCCCGTCACAAACCGTCACAATTGGCCAGACCCCCTCCCCCCCCCTTTTGCGTGACGTAATTTATGAACGGCCCCACTGGAATAATTAACTTGGCTCATATAGTGCATTTGAATAATATACATTTCTTTTTTTTTTTAAATGAAATTAAGCACACCCCAATCCATTCATAACTTGTCCCCCAATTACAAATTCCTCTGGCAATTATACATGTACATACATGTATGTGTTGATGGTGAATTATACATGTGCATTTGTGTTGATGGTGTATTCTTTTGTTTTACTTACCAACAGAGATGTATAGCTGAATCCAACAAAATTCCTTCCATCTTACCTGATGCCCTGGTGCCCTTCCACTGGCCTCGGGTAGACCTAGACCAGCTGCTCTGTGTCAAGTTAGTGCCGCTCACTGTATGGCTTGCCCATCCACTTAAAGTGTATACATGTATGTCTGTACTTGTGTGCGAATACATCACTCTCAGTTTGTGCACTGCACACTTTGCCTTTGTTTGGTCGTCTTGTGTTTGTTCTGCGTTTGCACAATGCTTGTCATGTACGCATATCTTCATTCTCCAACATGTAGCTAATGTATGTGTGTGCATGTAGAGTACTGTATGTAACTAGGAAGCTGTGTTCATGATGTACAGTGTACATGTACATGTATGGCACATGTGTGCATTTGTGTAGGATCGAGGTTATGCAAGATTCCCACTGGTCTGGTGGATTTCCTCTGGATAAAGATGGCTCATTTCACATAAACATAAGGTGCTTTGCCCTAGCAAGTGTACATGTATACCTGTGTATCCCCTTGTACACCATGTATACCTGTGTATCCCCTTGTACACCATGTATACCTGTGTATCCCCTTGTACACCATGTATACCTGTGTATCCTCTTGTACACCATGTATACCTGTGTATCCTCTTGTACACCATGTATACCTGTGTATCCCCTTGTACACCATGTATACCTGTGTATCCCCTCATTATACCATGTATACCTGTGTATCCCCTTGTACACCATGTATACCTGTGTATCCCCTCATTATACCATGTATACCTGTGTATCCCCTTGTACAACATCTACACCTGTGTGCCTTGTAATTATTTAATTTCACCTGGACTGAGACAAATACGTGTACCTCTGGACCCACCACCTGTATACAGCACAAATGTGACCCCTAGTCAATGTGTGCAGAGACCTGTATTCAAGTTCTTTTCTCCCATCTACCCCCCCCCCCCCCCTTCCCCCTTATAAAATTGAAACTGTAGAACTGACAGATTTGGACACTCGATCTTCATACGTTGCGAGGTGTGCAAGACCAGGGCCACATATCACGTCACTTTCTACGACGCCTCTCTCTACCCGTCTCCATTTCGACTTGAGAACTTTTCGCAAATTCCGGTGCACTATTACCAGATGGGGACGCTCAAGCCAGGCATCGTGCTGAATCCTGGCCAGTCCATTCCCTATGCCTGGGATGAGCCCACCTTCCCTGAGAAACTGTGCCTCCAGGTGAAGGGAACACAGGAGAGCAAGCAGTTTGATTTGAACCGATTCGGTCACCAAGGGAAGCTGTATTATGAGAACTACTTCTACATCTGTGTTAAGGACACCTTTCCCCCTGACATTCAGTGAGTCAGCACATTTCGTAATGTAGTAACATGTACATGTACATGTATGTACATGTATAACGCACTGTGCATGTACCGTACATGTACACACATGTACATTTGTACATGTTCATGACAATTATGGTACATGTACATGTATAACTCAGTTTGAAATCCTTCACTTATATGTGCATTGTGTACACGCAGCTGATTTGTTTGATCCAGATTACCATGAAATAATAGTGAACGATGTTTAATAGTTGCATATACATGTACATGTACATTGTAACTGAAGTCAAGTTAAAATTAACACTGTCACTACAAAGCATGCAGTTGGAAGTGCATGTACATGTACTTGTCAAGATGCATGTACATGTACATGTCGCACATAAGAAGTGCACTTTTCACATGCAATCAGTCTTTAATGTGCATTACATGTATATGTACATGCTTGTAGCTCTGTGGGATACCCTTGTACATGTACATGTACGTGTATGTAAATGTACTGTGCTATCATGAAATTATTAAAGACAGTGTACATGTACATGTACACTTGTACATTTATCTTCCTTCTGGTGAATTATTTCAGACTCTCCACCATCCCTTTTCATGCATACACATGTACACATGCATACATATATAAACACATACACATACACACAATCATGCATACATATACATTCACACAATCATGCGTACATATACATACTCACAGTCCTTCATTCTATGACACCATCCCTGAGTCCTATAGAGTGAAATATTCATCATTGGTGCTGGATGTCCCACAGGGAATAGCTGTTATTTTTGAGAGAAAGGTAAATATATGCTCTTTTTTATTAATGTTTTACATGTACATGTATGTAACATCCTAGGGCTTTGAAGTTACATTTACATGTGCATGTTGACTTACCATCACATTAGAAGGCAATGCACTTTTAATTAGCCATACATTTCAATGCAAGCATTGCTCTTCTTTAGTTTGCCCTGGAATACATGTATTATTTTTTAACTTTCCAGAACTAGCAAAAGAAAAGCAATTGCTTGCATTGAAATATGAGGATAATTTAAAAAAATTCAGTGCCTTATAACCTCTATGATGGACAATTTTATTTTCTTTGCATCAAGAATCATTTACACATTTAGTAGGTGTTTCTGCATGCAATATTTTACAATGTACTTGTACTTGCAGTAAGTAAAGATGTTCTTTTAAATTTGGAGAAAAAAAGGTTTGGTTGTAAAAAAATTATCCCAACCCTTTTTTCAAGTTTTGTGATTTTCTGTCAGTATACAATGTACATGTAGAACATCCGTGCATTTCAATGGTTTGTTTATCCTATAAGGTTTGGGAGGAGGTTTTATATAATACTTTAGCTCAAGGAGAGCAACAATTTCATGAAGGGCAGTACATGTATTCTTATGGTTGAAATCATATGTATATCATACATATGATTTCAACCATAAGAATACATGTACATGTACATACATGTACATATAGTTTTTTAGACTCACAGAAAATACTTACAGTAGTGTACATGTACAAGGCCATAGACAGGAGGCCTCCCAATTTTTCTGAGGTGTAATTAATTAAATACTGTACTTCATTGAAAGCGGTTGCTACATGTACATGAAGCTGTATGGTAGTTCTACATTTCGTATACACACTAGTGAAGGAAATGGCACAGAACTCAACAGCTGGGGGCCCCAACAAACCCCCCCCCCCCCCCCAAAAAAAAAAAAACATTGTATTCCGTACTCCACATTACATGTAGATGCATGGTACATTGAGTTCACCATCACTACAAAAACAAACAAAAACCTACCAGCGTTTCTTCTAATGAAAAATGGGTGAGAAAGTTAAAGCCTCTGGAGCAAAGCCCCAGACCCCCTTGGGTGCACTCCCCTCTCTCCCCCCCCCCCCCCCCCCCCCCCCAAACTTCAGAAGTTGTCTACGGCCATGGTACAGTACCCCACAGGTTATATTTCTTCTTGTACAATGTACATGTACATGGGTGTACGTGCTGATGTACTGTATCTTGTATGTACATGTATTATGAAGTTATGTGTGTGTGTATTCACAGAATTCTGACAGAAGGTCTCAGTTGTGGCGCATGACGGCTGAAGGACAGCTGGTCCACATTGCTTCCACTGAAGCAAAGGGTGTGAACATGGTCCTTGATCTTGATGGCAACAAGCTGCCAGCCAAGGGCCAAACTGTGCCACTTGTCGTGAGAAAGCATAGTTCCTCCAGGACCAACTTTCAGACCTGGAAGTTCTCAGACGTAAGTGTACGGTACATGTACATTACTGATACAGAAGTCGTTCATCCACCATTAAAAAAATAAACTACATGTACATGTACATGTGTTGCTCTAGCAGCTTACCAATAGAAAATTCTCATAACTTTTTTGTACAATTGACCATCACTAAGAATGTGTCTACAGTACCTCCAACAAACAAGTTGAAAATAAAACTTGTGCATGATATTGTATACATACATGTACATGTATGTACCTAATTGTAGGTAACTTTGATGTAGGCAGTTGGGAATTGGCCGCCAAGATATATTCGACCATTGTACTTGCTTTGAAAATCTCTGATATAAAACGCCAAATACAATGTACATGTATATGTACTTGAGCATGCTTTGTACAGTGCATTTACCAACTTTTCTTTCCATAGAATGGGAGGCTGTTATTGTCAGACCAATGCCTTCCACACCCTCTATGCATCCAGGGGCAGTGCTCTGTCGACAGACTGAGAGAAGGTTGGTGCACTAGCTTTATAAATTATTGCAACTCGAATTCCATGCATCCTACATGTATGTGATTTAAATGTGGGGGGGGGGGGGGGGGGGGGGCACAGTTATCAAAAAAAAGGTTTATTGGTTTCAAACTTGGCAGGTAAAAAACTGTTCCAATAATGTATATCACTAACTGATTAATTATCCATTTACATGTAAGAAAAGTACAGCAGTTGTAAGCAGTTAGAATTTTTCATTATAATACTCTCAACATTTGTTACATTAGATGTAAATGTGCCTGTACACTGTAGGTATGGATGGAGTGTTGGGCAGCATGACAACGTTGGAGACGGGACTAATCCCCTCTGAGCAGAGATTTGAGAAACTGAAGCACTCCCGAGGCAGTGGAGTCCTTTCAGTGGAGGTGCTGCCTGCTGGTCCTACAAGGCTGCTCAAGATTACTGATGAAAATGAGCGGGTGGGTACACGCATATAAAATATGCTGGCCTTTACATGTGCGTACACATACATGTACATGTACAAATACATGTACATAGATGCATAGGACTGGAATAAATGGGCATGCATCGTATATACACACATGTGCATGTACCTTTGCTTACATTTACATATATATACCGGCATGTTCATGTACAAAGTCATTAGTAATCTGTTGAAATACAATTTACACCCTGTAGCATATATAAAATGCCTTTACATGTGCCGTACATGTGCAGGACTGGAATATACATGTATAGGCATGCATCGTATACATGTACGTGTAGTAGAAGGCAAACTGACATGTACAAAGTCATTAGTATACCGTCGAAATCTCTAAGTGTGTACATGTGCATGTACGTGTATGTACGTACATGTACATGTAAGTAAATTTTAATGTTGAACACTTAACATTTTTACATACATCATTTACGTGTGCTTGTACGTACATGTACATGTAGTACATATCCACAAGCCCGCGGGATGACTGGATTGTGCAGAACTGTGGGGTTGTTGCATCATCCAATTCTGGAGACGGTGTCACTCCTCCCCAGCCAGCTGAATGTGACGAAGAAGAAGATCCTGGAATGCAGCTTGATGTAAGTGGCTGTGGTTTTTATACTGTTCCTTGTACTTTTAGTGTGCTGTTGTGTGTGTAACAATGCAAACATACATGTACATGTATCAAGTTATACTGGTTGAAGGGCGCAAGTGGTTACAATTGATAGTGACATGTCTACATGTGCTTTTATTATTTTTTTATTTTATTTTTTAAAGATATCTTTGATACTGGAGCATGGTATTGGGATTTCACTCATCAACTCAGTACCAGAAGAGCTGCTATTTGCCAGCCTAACTGGAATTAGGGTTAGTTTTCTCTTACATGTATGTTCCTCTCCTCTTGGTCTGCATGTACAAGTATATTTAATTGTGCATCTGTTGTGTGTACACTACAGATTAACACTCTTGGCAACCCAATAACTGGGCATTCATAGGGCCAGCCATGTCTGGGCTAATGATGCCAGTGCCTTGTGTACAAGGGACAAGAGTAATAAAGAATGTTACAGTTTGGGACCTAAAATAGCAAAAATGATTGCCATTATGGCAACAAAGATGTATTGATTTTAAAATCCCTATACCTTGGGGTTACCAGGAAGGGGGGAGTACTACATGTGTAGGTTGTACATTTACATGTATGTGAATAAATAGCCCCCTCCCTCTTCCTTCTACTTTTTTCTTGCAACCAGATTGAGTTGGTCAGAAACTCTGATCATCAGTGTTTGAATGCAGCTATACAAAATATTCAGGTAAGTGGTGTACATGTGTGCAGCTACATGTATGTACACTGTGGTACATTTAATACACACATATACATGTACATTGTACATGCTCATACATTTATACACGAAAGAAACATATTCAGACTGAATACATGTACATGTATACATGTACATGTATGTAGACATACATGTATACACAGTACCTGTAGTTGTATGCAGTAGTGTACACTTACATGTACAGTTGTGTACATATTATGCCTCCCCGTGTTGATTTCTCAGGTTGACAACCAGCTGCCCATGTCTGGCACACCTGTGGTGATGTACCCGACCATGCTATCTGGTGACGTCAGTGTTTCCCACCCCATTCTGTCTCTGTATGCTGAGAGGCTGGCGCACAATTCCCCTTTTGTCATCGTGATCAAGGTACACACGTACATACATGTACATGTATACACGTATCGTTGTGGTCGTGCATTGCGGTTTGAATTTAGCAACACAGTGTTGAAGTGTGTTGTACCACAATTTGTATGTGTACATGTGTATAGTTGTATAACACTGTGACCTTCAATTCGGCAATGGAGATTAACGGTTTAAGTGGTAATATATATGTATTGCAGTTACACACTGTACATGTGTGTGAATCCTTCTGATGCATTTTGGGTGCACTTCAGACAGCCATCTCATGTAAACAGTAGTGCCCAAATTGTACATGTCATTTTATAGGGGTTCGTTTTAGAAATATGTTACTAAGAGTGACTAGTGTTAATAAATTGTTTAGCTTATTACATACATGTACATGTACTCTTGCATTATATGCAGTATACATGTGTATGTGTATACTCAAATGATATTTTATCATGCATACATGTACATGCATGTGCATATATATATAGTACATGTACATGTTACAGTTTCTTAAATCATACATACATGTAAACAGTACATGTGTACATGTGCATGTAATTTCTGCAATTCCCCTGCATGCTTATATAATGTATTATAATTAAATTTTGTTAAGAGTCGTTCCTACTCCCACCTTGTGCAGCAGGTGGATTAACTTTGTGTGGCATTGTTTGTATTGTATATAGTGTATCATTGCATGTATATACAGATTTGTGGTGTTATTTTATTTGTGTCACATGTACATGTACATGTGTATTAATATCTTGTATCATATACATTAAATAAAAATATAATATAATCTACAATTCTGTAACTCTTATTTGATTGCTCATTTACAATGTATGCATAAATGTACATTTAGCATGTGTACAATATAATTGAGCTGTTGTGTATACATATTAAAATATTTGAAATGTAGATGTGCAAAGTGTTGAACCCTATGATCACATGGTCAGAGTATCCATCAATACTGAGTGGTTGTGATTTATTTATACTGTGCATGGTTTTTTTTGCATCATTGGTGCTGCTAGAATATCAACATAAAACCTCAAAAGATGACTTTGCTGCTGGAGGAGAAGTTCCTTTTCAAGCTGTTACAGTGGGCTGGAATAGGAACGGGCCAACCACAGTCGGGAGGAGAAGATCAAATTACTAACATGCTTATGACCAGATATGTGTAAGTACATGTACATGTGCAAGTCTCAGTTGTGAACAGAACTTTGTGCATTGCTGCATTGTGCGTATGCGTACAGTGTACTATTTCATTGAGGGGCAGTGTATGTATTAGCTCTTTATGTGCACATGTACATGTACTGTACACACATACACCTGGAGGTGGAGGTGTACATGTATACAGGCAGCAACATTGTCGCTGTCAGTTGCTTGCACATAATACAATGTATATACATATGCATGCTGTCTGAAAAGCATGTACATGTACATGTATTATGTGTACATGTACATGTACATGTGCATGATGCCTACAGTGTACACATGTATGAGTGTTTCTTATATGTATAACGTGTTTCTGATTAGTGTAGTTTGTTACAGACTGCACAGTGCAGTGTATAAAATACCTTGGACCGGACCATCAGTCAATTGTGTACTATGGATATGACCACGTGTTTTATGCCAAGCACTACATGTATTTAAAGAGGATAGACAGCATCACCGCATGTGCAAAGGCGTGTACGTACTGTTGACGTTTTTGTTGTTAGTCATGTGACTAGTGTAGTTACATGTGGCTAAGGTCCAGCTGTCTGTCTGCTCTTTGTCTAGTGTAGTTGCATGTGGCTAAGATCCAGCTGTCTGTCTGCTCTTTGTCTAGTGTAGTTACATGTGGCTAAGATCCAGCTGTCTGTCTGCTCTTTGTCTAGTGTAGTTACATGTGGCTAAGGTCCAGCTGTCTGTATGCTCTTTGTCTTGTGTAGTTGCTAAGATCCAGCTGTCTGTCTGCTCTTTGTCTAGTGTAGTTACATGTGGCTAAGATCCAGCTGTCTGTATGCTCTTTGTCTTGTGTAGTTGCATGTGGCTAAGATCCAGCTGTCTGTATGCTCTTTGTCTAGTGTAGTTGCATGTGGCTAAGGTCCAGCTGTCTGTATGCTCTTTGTCTTGTGTAGTTGCATGTGGCTAAGATCCAGCTGTCTGTATGCTCTTTGTCTAGTGTAGTTGCATGTGGCTAAGGTCCAGCTGTCTGTCTGCTCTTTGTCTAGTGTAGTTGCATGTGGCTAAGGTCCAGCTGTCTGTATGCTCTTTGTCTAGTGTAGTTGCATGTGGCTAAGGTCCAGCTGTCTGTATGCTCTTTGTCTTGTGTAGTTGCATGTGGCTAAGATCCAGCTGTCTGTCTGCTCTTTGTCTAGTGTAGTTGCATGTGGCTAAGATCCAGCTGTCTGTATGCTCTTTGTCTTGTGTAGTTGCATGTGGCTAAGATCCAGCTGTCTGTATGCTCTTTGTCTAGTGTAGTTGCATGTGGCTAAGATCCAGCTGTCTGTATGCTCTTTGTCTAGTGTAGTTGCATGTGGCTAAGGTCCAGCTGTCTGTATGCTCTTTGTCTTGTGTAGTTGCATGTGGCTAAGATCCAGCTGTCTGTATGCTCTTTGTCTAGTGTAGTTGCATGTGGCTAAGGTCCAGCTGTCTGTCTGCTCTTTGTCTAGTGTAGTTGCATGTGGCTAAGGTCCAGCTGTCTGTATGCTCTTTGTCTAGTGTAGTTGCATGTGGCTAAGGTCCAGCTGTCTGTATGCTCTTTGTCTTGTGTAGTTGCATGTGGCTAAGATCCAGCTGTCTGTCTGCTCTTTGTCTAGTGTAGTTGCATGTGGCTAAGATCCAGCTGTCTGTATGCTCTTTGTCTTGTGTAGTTGCATGTGGCTAAGATCCAGCTGTCTGTATGCTCTTTGTCTTGTGTAGTTGCATGTGGCTAAGGTCCAGCTGTCTGTATGCTCTTTGTCTAGTGTAGTTGCATGTGGCTAAGGTCCAGCTGTCTGTCTGCTCTTTGTCTAGTGTAGTTGCATGTGGCTAAGGTCCAGCTGTCTGTCTGCTCTTTGTCTAGTGTAGTTGCATGTGGCTAAGATCCAGCTGTCTGTATGCTCTTTGTCTTGTGTAGTTGCATGTGGCTAAGATCCAGCTGTCTGTATGCTCTTTGTCTTGTGTAGTTGCATGTGGCTAAGGTCCAGCTGTCTGTATGCTCTTTGTCTAGTGTAGTTGCATGTGGCTAAGATCCAGCTGTCTGTCTGCTCTTTGTCTAGTGTAGTTGCATGTGGCTAAGGTCCAGCTGTCTGTATGCTCTTTGTCTAGTGTAGTTGCATGTGGCTAAGATCCAGCTGTCTGTCTGCTCTTTGTTGCAGGTCACTGTCCTCAAGGCCTCATTCGGAACTTTCAAAACAAATCTACGTTGAGCAATTATCGGTGTCTGGCACTGAGTTAAGGATAAGTGTTCGTACTGCCTCACAGCTGCCCAGCGATCTTAGCAGGATAAAGTCGCGGCTAGGGTTTCCTCTGGTCAAGTTTGAAGCCCCAATATTTTTGGAGGATCTCGAAGTCAACCACATGCTGGGTACTAGCTCAATGTACATGGACACTCTTGTCAAGCACTACAGAACTGTAAGTGTACTGGGGCTGAGATTTACATGTACAACTGTACATGTGTACTACTTGTTCATGCGCATGTGTACAAAGGTATAGGGGTATGCCTCTAGTACGTGATTTCATGCATTGAATGTTCAAATTCATCCATGTACATTGTACATGCATACGCATTGGTCACATTGTTTTAGTGCATCAAGAGTCAAGCCCTAACCATTCTTGGATCAGTGGATTTCCTGGGTAATCCGGTTGGTCTCTTCAATGACATGGCGTCAGGTGTTACAGGACTGATGACCAGCACCCCTGATGTGGTGGGGCTTGTCAGAGATGTGGCTCACGGGGTTACTGACACAACTTCAAAGGTATGTGTACATGTACAATGTACATGTATACATTTGTGTATGTGTACATGTACATGTACACTCACATTGTACATGTGCATGTGTGTTATTTTGTTGCAACTGTGCTCATGTGTCATTTAGGGTGTGTATACATGTACATGTGTATTTTATAATGATGTACGCATGTACAATTGTTCATGTACTTTTCACAAGGCACACACACACACACACATGCACATGTACATGTACATGTGGCGTGTATGTATCCGGTATGTGTACATGATACATGATTTACATACATGTAGTCATTTACACTGTACATGTAACCTCAGCTGACAGGCACAATGTCTCATGTACTGGGACAAGCAACACTGGATTCCAGTTTCCAGGAAGAGAGGGCGCAGCTGCTTGAGAACTGTCAAACAAGTGGTGACCATTTCAAGGCTGGCCTGATGAGTCTCACTAGTGGTGTTTTTGGTGGGGTTACTTCTATGTTCACTCAGCCCTACAAGGAGGTGAAGGAGTATGGCATAGGGGTAAGCCAACATGTGCAAACAGTTGTAGGAGCAGGCTGTACACATTAACTACATGTATCCATCTTGTGTATGTGTACATGTATAAGTGCTTCAAATGCATGTACATGTATGGATTACATGTACATTGTATACATGTACATAGTTTCAGAGTCTTGCTATCACGCAGTTTTCTTCAAGACCTACTGTTGTGGTAAAAAAGTTTACAGGTTTTATTTGTCTGTTGGTGAGACCATTTGCGCTCAATATCCATACATATATGTCACCGTCCCTTCTTAAAGTGCTAAAGCACTTTATGTGACAAAGAATTCCATGCATCAATGCATATCACAAGAAAATTTTCACATTGGGGATTTTACACAAGCCTCCACGTGTTTTGCCAGAGTGGTGGAAAGTGATATAGAGAAACGATCAAATGGCATACAGAAAATGTGCTTGCAAACGGTTAAATGTAAAAGTTATAAATAGTAAATTAAGATGTTACAGTGTTACATGTACATGTACATACTTACGCACCTGTAGGTGATAAAGTAGTGAGCGTTACATCCCGTACCATTGCTGCAAGTGTGTAAAACACGCCACCTTCTTGAACGCCTGTGCGACTGCAATGGCATCATAATAATAAACAGTAAACTTTTTTTTTTAACCACTACTGTACACTGTACTTGTAGTGGTAGTATTGTGTGCACTGTGCACACGAATATTCACTAACTGGTTTTCAATCTTTTGTTTGTCAAGGCAATTTTTTCTGGTATTGGAAAGGGACTTGTTGGAACTGTGACAAAGCCCGTTGCTGGACTGTTTGATTTAGCCTCTGGCACTACTGCTGCCATTCGCGAGAGCACCAGTCGAGTATCGAGGCACCAGCCCTCCCCGTTGCGCCACAGACGCTGCTGCTCAAGTCCAAGTGGCTCGCTGACATGCTACTCTGCTTCCCTCGCAATGGGGCAGGAATACCTGTTCAGGTTGACTGATGGCAACCTTCTTGAAAAGTGAGTGCAGTCCACACAATTTTACTTGTATGTACATGTAAGTCTGACATTGTGGGTGGTTTGGGAGTGTTGTACATGTACATACATGTATACATGTACCTACACACGTACATATGTACATGTACATGTATGTACATTTACAGGGTACTGTGACACTGTACATGTACTTGTTGCCTACTCAGCGCACAAGTTTCTGTGCTACATACATGTACATTGTAATATGAACGTTGATGATTAAT
The DNA here is from genome assembly GCA_949361645.1 of Spongilla lacustris. Taxonomy (NCBI): domain Eukaryota; kingdom Metazoa; phylum Porifera; class Demospongiae; order Spongillida; family Spongillidae; genus Spongilla; species Spongilla lacustris. Next base: position 5,762,555 of record OX442426.1, on the reverse strand, counting down.
AATCCAGTAGATGCATTCAAGCACACATGCATATGTATGTGTGTGTGTGTGTGTGTGTGTGTGTGTGTGTGTGTGTGTGTGTGTGTGTGTGTGTGTGTGTGTGTGTGTGTGTGTGTGTGTGTCAGTTGGGTGTTAGCTTCTATTGCAATAGTGTTTTGTTTCACATGTACATGTGCTGGACATGTACATGTACATGCACACTGTACTTTTTAAGGTAGCAGTTTTTTGTGGGCACTAACGTGATATGATTGCAGTTACTAAATTTGGATATGTTTGCGGTTATGACTGAAAGTGCAAAAATCGGATGTATTGGCACCAACAACCAGTATCAGTCTAGCAGCAAAATGCACGCAAGCATAAAACTGCAAAAAATGTGCAAGTAATTGTAGCCTTAATGTTTAATCTCCCACAATAAGGATTTAAGGATGGCCATCCTCAAATCAGGATGATGACCACTTTTTAAAAGAATGATGCGTACTTGTGCTTTATTTTATATTAGTGATTAACTAGATTCAAGATCATGCAGATTTGTGATACTGCCGCGATTAAAACAGGTTTGGCTTGCTCAAAAACTGGTATTACAGTCTCAATAGGGCGATACCGCCATTTGTCGTTGGCGATAAGGTAGTGAGCAAATTAACTCAAAAGCGATGTATACGTACGGCAAGGAAGGTCAGGTTTCTGGAATCTGAAAGAGTAGAATGTACACTGTCAGATGAACCTGTGGCATAATATCCACGGGATCAACAATTGATCGGTACATGTATATGCTACGCCCACATACCAGTACTTCCTCAGAAGCGATTGCGTAGATTTGAAAGCGTTAAGCGAGGCAACCTTGCTAGATACTGAGGGAACTGAAGAAAATGATGGATGTAGTTCCTCAGCCCGGTACAGATGAGTGACATTCATGTACATGTAGGTAACCAAAGCGGCAGCACTGATTCGTCAAATGACAGTGATAGTGACAGCAACAGTAGGTCTAGGCAACAGGCATGGTTCCCTTGAGTCTGATTAATTGGGCCTAGCCCCAACACATATTGTATGCCAATTGGTAACGCTTCCACTTCCTAGACCTCCCGTATGGCCATACCCCCCCCCCCCCCCCATCCACCATTCTATGATGTACATGATACTGCACTCAATGATAGGATTAAAAAGTACACTGTTCGATGCAGCAGTGGCAGAAACCATAGCCGGTACACATTTCCATGCTGGCATCTAAGCAGAAGCAAATGTGTTATGATTTAATACGCATAACTTATTAACCGCAGGTTATTTTTTCGACGAATCAGGTTGTGAGTTAGCTGACGCAACTGACTATCAGGGATTTAGGGTTTTTCTGGACTGTCCTTATTTAAGGATGATATCAATCCTTAAATTAGGATGTGCCACTTCCTTCCTGTTTTAACACATGGACATTGATCAGTATACAATTGGGTAATAGCATTTATGTTATCTAACTTTCTTGGTTAGCAAAAGCATGCAATGTAAAAGATGATGATAATAACATCCTTAAAATGAGGATTTTTCCCTGGAGATTAAACATTAAGGCATGTGTAGGTGATTATAACAGGTGATTGTGTTCAGATTAAAACATTTTGATAAAAAGGTATAGTACATGTATGATGTACATGTACATATTTAAGTGGCATACTGTGTAGTGCGTGATGTGCGTGTACATTTACATGAGAATACATGTATATATAAACATACATGTACATTTACATTTTCGCACAATGTATATACATTTTCGCACAATGTATATACATGTATATCTTGGTTTGTACATTGCATAGGTTGGTTTCTTATGAAGTTCTCAGCCAAGAGCAGGAAACCATGAAAGCCATCATTTCCTCTCAGTTTATTTATATATTTAAAGATGGTTCTCCTGATCCAAGTTCACTGATTGAAAAAATAAACCTGGATGATCTTTTGGAATGCAGAGCAGCACAGAGCAAAACCAGTGAGTCCTATGTGTACAGTCTAGGTGGTACAGTCGTAGTTTGTAGTGTGATGTTGCATGGACATGAGCATTCCATGTATCCTGGATATATCTTTATACTGGGGTTTGTGCGCACTGTGTACTGATCTCCATTCTTCCCCTCTTCCATCCACCACCTCAATCAGCTATCCCTACCTCGTACATTGTCCTGTCACTTGTTGAAAGGCAGTGTGAGGAAGGGACATACAAGGCACCCAAGTTCAAATGCTCTGATGAGAAGATGGCCAAAAAGGTTTGCATTTCCCCTTTGTTCAAAAACCATAACCTGAGAAGCTGCATTCATACTTACAGTAACCTCAAATTGAATATGCATTCAAGATACATGTACATGTATGAACTCAATCCACATGTACAGTACAATCTGCAGTTCAAGTAGTGTGGGTAGTGGGCAGTATAATACATGTACATGTATTTAAGACTTTGTCCAGCAAAATCACCCATATGGGGTTATAAATACAATAAAAGGTGTGCCTTCAGTAGTCACATGCGTGGCAATTATAGGGCAAAGACTTTGACTGTGCGTATTATTCTTTTTAAGTATGGAATATGTTGTGGAACAGTTCAAAATTATAATGGTTATGTATATTGATTTTGTAGTGGCAAACAGTACCTCGTAACATAAACCACAAAATAATTAGCTCCTCAAAGATCCCAAACACCAAAATACCGTAATGTTCGAATGTGTTCTAATTAGCAACCTAATGTCAAGCTTGAAACAGCCGTGCTACATGTATAACCATTGCTTGTTTAAATAAGAAATTATGGCTCAATGTCATAATTCAAGCCCCATGATTATAGCGTAAATAAAATTAAAAATCAGTTTTGGAAGCTCTTAAGTGTGGTGTACTGTTCTATGTTACAGTAGCGTGCTGTTCTTTGGTTTGAATTTTCCAATCCCGTATATGTGTTATGCTGTGTATTGCATGTACATGGGAGTCACTTGAATAGATCATTTTGTCCTTCAGATTGCACAGCTGATCAATCATGCAAAGAACCTTCACGAGGAGGAGAAGTACATTGTGAGAACTCAGAGGCTCAACAAGGACACCATTTGGTGATTTAATTGGACCTATTTATTCTACATGTATGTTGTGTGTGTACATGGATTGTTTCAAATTCTGTAATATTGCTCGCACTTTCGTATCCTTCCTGTGAAGTTATCATGTGAAATAAAATCATATGGCAACAGCTCGATGGCTTTAAAAGCTCTAGTGAATGAATACATGTATAATGTGATGTACATGTGATTTATTTCAACCGTAGGAGCATGCCGGATGTGACATGGCGCACTTACAGGTATCCTTTCCAAAATTGAAAATTTTGCTTTTTCAGTTACCATTTACATGTAAGCTGTGATTGTGGAAATTGGATTTTCACAATGAGTTGCTACAACACAGTTATTAAATGTTGGGGAGATATGAAACATGCACCTTTTTTGCAATTGAACGCCAGTACGAAATATAGTTAAGGGCTGGATTTTTCTTTCTTTCTATGGATACTTCATCCTTACTTATACATGTGTATGTGGCAATTTAGTTCGTTGGTTGTGAAGATAGGTTCGAATTTATGCATTTTCTTGGGTTTTTCACGGAATTGACTGGTAACAGTTTCCACAATTGCAACTTCACACTCCATTCCAACACAGTACAGCAACTACCGCCTTCAGTCAGAGAAAAGCTGTCGTGTGGTTAATTTCTGCGCCAAAGAGAAAGCAATTCAATTGTTCGGGATGGTTGGGAAAGCTGCAACCCTCTGAAAGGTGGAATGCATGCATTGGCCATCTAAACAGAAAACCCGTCGTGTACTGGGAAAGTCTGGCCGGGGCAGGGCACAATGACAGCGTACGTGTTATGAGTGTATGCACAGGGAGCCGTGGATGCTGGAACAGCTAGATATGTTGTAGCCAATTTGGATACTAATGGTCAAGTTAATTATGCTCTTTGGAAAGGAAACGTCATCAGTGGGACTCCTGATGTTGAAGAGGAAATCGAAGATAAAAGGGGAGCTTATAACTAGCACATCAAAAGCGGCATCTTCCAAAAACGGCATCTTTTTCTACATGACATCGTTTGGGCTCATGAGACTCTTCTTTATCATGCATGACAATTGCTGTACATGCAATGACATCTTTTTGTCGGATCGATGTTGACCCATGATAAGCTCGTTATGAACTTTGGCACTTTTAAAGTCACAAAAAATAGCATATTGCAGGTAGAATAGTGAATACGACAAAGATTCCAGACTTTCCTGTAGTCTTGCAAAGTGCACGTGCAAACCATGCAGACTTAGTCTCGTACCCAGACCCGCACTCGCTACTGATGCAAAGCAGCTGCGAGTGGTCTGGGTACGCGACTAATTATAAGCCAGACCTACTTCGTTATTGAACGGCATAAAGGCAAAGGGAAGTGGTGGGTGGAGACCAAACTTAACAGATATAATTTTTGTTTGAACTGCATGGGTTTTCCCAAGTGCTGCTCAAGGACTATAATAGCCTGGTGTTCAGGTTGCAATTATTATCATACTGTAGCTACTATCTAAAGTTGGTATACAGAATATCCGCAGCTCTCTCTATGCTATAACTACAATGGTCAAATCCAAGAACACAACAGAAAACCGGCCATGGATGATAAATACTGTTCAGTCCATAAACAATGTTACTCAGTTTTTAAAACGTAACAGTAGTGATATGGTCCTTTCTCGATTGAAGATAAAACATATGCAGCAGACAGCAGATGTCAAATTAAGTGAGAGGGCACACAAAAATTACAAGCTTGTGACTTAATGAGATAGCACAACAAAAGGTAATTATATAATCAAAAACAAACAAGCACAAAGCACACGTGGAGGACAAATGAAATCACACAGCAAAGCACCACACTGAAAACAATGGAATATAATGAAGTCTGCAATGGCTGCATGTTATAATGGTTTCTTTTTTATTTTCTTCTCGTTTCCAAGATAGACTGAATTGTCTCCACCCATCTACAGAGTTAAATAAAATAAAAGATATTAACTTCAACTTTGATGGAACAATTTTAGTCAGACAAATTGAACTGCTTTGAGAGCAGATGATCATTGGGCAGAACTGAGAGAACAGGCAGAATAAATATTGAGGGAATAGTGGTACATGTAGAACAGAGCCTTGTGCCCTTTGCAACAGTTATCAATATTGAGCCCAGCTCCATGCAATTCCATGTATATCAGGGGAAGGATGATGATGATTAACTGACACTTAAAGACAAACCTTTTCATTTCAGTTTCATTTTGTGCTTTAAGCTGGTGTGTCTGTCCTTCACATTCAATCTGAAAAGTGGCATGATTCCTGTCCTGCTGGGCACTCTCTACCTCTGATGTACCAATAGCCTTGTCCATTTCTATGTAACTACAAATGTGGAGGAGCTCACATGTACAGTTATGAGAATCATGCAATGGAAGTCATACCCTGCTGGCAGAAGGTCATCACGACGTCTATAGTAAGCTATTCTGGCTCCAGCATCCTCAATCCTGAAGAACCGGCTCTTCCAAGTGTTACCTTTAGGCCACTTTGTGCCCTGCTTCAAGAGAACACCGCTGAGCTGTGGTAAGGCATGCGACAAGTAAGCACAAAGTTTGCAATGTGTTCCTATTTGACCTGAAGCTGGAAAGTAGTCTCTTCTTGACGCTGCAATTGACAATGTTAAGGGAATAAAAGGGATTTCATATACAAATCATTCGCATGGCTGAAGTAACCTTTAGTGCCAGTGACTTGACACTATCTGCGAGGTCAGCCATCTGCTTCTTAAGATCCTGGACTTCCTTCCTTAGTGTACCATTCTCCGCATCACTGGTAACTGCAGGCACAAGAACATGTTGTGTCTTTGGCTGAAACTGCTCATGTTCCCGCAAGTGGTTGTCATCTGTTGAGCAGGGTTTGTCTACAAGGCATCGTTTTACAAATTCAATGAACTTTTCAGCATCCTCAAATGTTGACATGTAGCCAAATGAGACTCTGATGCAGCCAATGGGAGCCCCATTCACCATGTCCATCTCATCACCACAGACGTGGCCAGCCTGCAAGAACAAGTCTTAGATCAAGGCCTGTGGAACAGGGTAGGCTACACATGCCCAGGCCTGGGTCCCTTATTGGTTGCATTCTCCTCATCTAAGCATATGGTTTGTATAGCCTAATGCTTGTACTGGCATGTGTAGATCTCCCATACAAGTAATTGAATCTCTCTATTGGGTTTACTGTATGTAACTTCTTGCAGGGCGGTTTCATGCCCAGGAGAGAAACAACCCACCTCCTGCCCCTCCCCCTGCCTGGTCGTTTGTTTTGCTTTGCCCATGCATGCATAAAGATATTCATTTTAATGATTTATCTACCATGGTGATGCTTTGGGTCCATTGGGACATATGAGCAGTGAGTGATTGGTGCTCTCTTGTGTGGGATTTGGGGTGGGTACAAACTATGAAATTACTATACCATTGTGTGTATAAACAGAAACAACTTATCAAAAACTCAATTATTGAAAGCATCTGTGTGTGTGTGTGTGTGTGTGTAGGTAAACATTTATCAATATTTCCATTTCTTTTAACAAACAACAGAGTCTGCAATATCAGCACTCTGGCCATTTGTGGCCAGAGTGCTGTGGCAACACAAAATAATGCATCTTACTATTGTATAGTGTAATGAGATTAGACACTTAGGCTACATGTACATTGGGTAAGAGCTAATGGCTTGCCAAAGTGATCACAGCCCTGCTATGAATAAGATTCATTGTTTAATTAGTTAAGACAAATCTTAGAAGCTTAAAAAAAAAAGAAAGGTACATGTGCTAGCATTTTGTCCGGCTGTAACTTTGCAGACTATGTTGTGCACATCTTACCTGACCTTCAGGCAAGCTGAATTTTCACCAGCCATACATGTTATCATGTGATGTGTGTAATGCATTTAAAAAAAACCCCAAATACACCCATCTACTTACATGTATGTGCATTATGGTAGTGCACTACATACATGTACATAGTGCTAACCACATACATGTACTGTACTGTGTTGCAATTTTCTCACAACACTCCTTGCCAATCAAGTTCAACTGCTGTAGTCATGACCACGGCCCTCTCACAAAACATTCCACACTTCACTTGTTGCGTCCTCTTCCCTTTATCAGTGCCACAAGCCACCCCAATCCCTAGCACTGTACCTTCAGGTTGTCTAAGATGGTCTGTCCTGTCAGCCCAAGGAACTTCATGCACGCACTGGAGTTGCAGAAGCAGCCGGTCCTCAAATGAATGTTGCGAGCTGATGCCAACTTGTCCACCTGCAGGAGAAGCAACAGACCTTCAATCACCTCCTACATCACTAGCCTCCATCGTCTTGATGTTCCTGACATTATCACATTTCCATCGCCTTTGACTGAATTGACCACCACACTACTGACTTCTCTGCAAATATGATCTAACACTTATCTCCCTTCCTCCTTCTCTCCCTCCCCCTCTTTCTCACTCTCTCCCCCCTCTCTCCCTCCCTCCTCTCTCTCTCTCTCCCCTCCCTCCCTCCCTCCCTCCCTCCCTCCCTCCCTCCTCCCTCCCTCCCTCCCTCCCTCCCTCCCTCCCTCCCTCTCCCTCCCTCCCTCCCTCCCTCCCTCCACCAGACCACTATGCATAATCTGCATTACCTCACCATATCCCACAAACTCCCCTGTGGGTCTCAGGAAGTTGACACTAATGGTTCCACCTTGAGTATGAGGATCCTCATAGTCTGAATCTGAATATATGATGCACACAGGTCTGCCATTGCTGTGTTTGCAGGTCTTCAGAAAATGGTAAACATGTCTGTTAGGAGAGCACCAAAGGGTTAACTGATAGGCACAGTACAGTAGTGAATTGTATGGGCAAATAGCACTTGTGAAATAAATCCAAACCTGCAGTCATTAAGATGTATATAGCCATATACTCACACTGATAAAGTGACTAAGATAAAATGCAGAGCATGTTGTCTTGAGTTCCCTTTGCCAACCAAAGTACATTTGTTTTTGCAAACGCTATTTATAAGTCTTCTTATTTCAGGCAATTAGTTCATTATTAAAAATAATAATATATTATCAACCAAATAATTCCCTATAAGCTGGATACACCCAAAACACAATGCTAGTGTGATGTTCACTGGTTGGCTGATTTGCAACAAAATGGTGGTGATAGTGATAGTGGTGGTGGGGGGCAAGAGTAGGAGTATCACACGAGCCTGTGTTACTGTACCCATCCCCCAGCAGTGGGGCACCAGCAAGTACTGCTGACCATAATCTGGGTGAACTGTGTACCAAGCAAGAACGCTGGTCCAGGCTTGGCTAGCCAGGTTTGTAGGGACAAGCCCACAGGGCTCTACCCTGCCTTACTGTAATTGAACATGAAAGGGAAAAAAATGCATTGTACAGCAAAGCACAAATACTAGGGGAGAAGAGGGTGGGAAGGGGAAAGGAAGGGAGAGGAGGAGAGGAGGTTGGGAAGGGTGAAACTCTCCAGTGCCTGTTGTGCCAGCAGCATGCAGTGGAGTTGAACATCTTTTCTTAAAATTAATTTATACAAGCTAGCTGTTGGATTACATAACAATAGGCCAACAGAGACCATAGTCTGCTGCAGTGTAACAAAGGTGAGGCTACCAATAAGAAACAAAGGTGAGGCTACCAATAAGAAACAAAGGTGAGGCTGCAATGTAATGTAATGTGGTCAGGCATGTAAACAGGAATTACTAGAGCACGTTAAACCCTGCTTAATTAGTGAGTCCTCCTACATGTAAGCTAAACAGTACCTTTCTTATCTGATTTCCAACCCCACCAGTGTGCTGCTGCAGTGCTGCATGCTTTTAGCTACAGCAAGTAGGACTAAGCATTACATGTATGTACAGTTGCAGTATGAGACAGACATTAGTGCATGCCTTTGCATAATGTGGGTGCTATACCAGCATGCACGATCAAATTTAGGCCATTTTAATGCACATTCCACCATACAGCTACATGTTGAAATTCACTAAATATTTAGGTGATGGTCCATAGCATTCTGCATGAATGGCCAGTTGCTTAATGGCTGGGAGTGTCTACCTCCTCCAACATAGCACCAACAGAGTGTTACCTCACTAATGCATGATCTCCTAAAATGGTGCGTGTTCGAACTTCCTCCATATAGAGCCAGTCATAACTAGGCAGTCATACATGGGGAGACTTCCTGCTGACTTGTCGCATGCAATTCAAATGAATATGGGTAAAAGTAGTAAACTATCAGTTAAACTAAATGAATTATGGAACTTTTACCCATATTCCTTTGAGTTGCATGGGACAAGTTGCCAGGAAGTGCCAGCCTTTTTAAAAGCAATCCACAACAATCCAGTTCAAAACATAAGTTGCATGAATGACATTACATTGCTATAACCATATACATGTACATGGACAAAGAAAACCATCAATCAACAGATGCCACCATTGATACTTCATGTTCATGGCTTGTATTAGGATAATAGTTCTGACACTTAACAGTGGTTACAATTTCTTCCATGCAGGAGATTTGCTCATAACTAAAATGGTTGTACCTTGCAAGGGAGCAGGTGTGCGTTCGTACTTCCTCCATAGAGCCAGTGATTTTATGAAATATACTGAAGCCATGCCCTAGGGCTACAATATCTAGAAAAGGCAGCGTTCCATCCTCCAACCTGTAATTAAAATGATACAATAATCCTAAAAATTTTAAGTACCTTTCATCATCTCATATCTGTAACTTCCTCTATTATTTCCCATTGCTCCCTCTCCCCTCTCATTCCCAAGTATCTTTTATCACCCCCTCTCTTATCACTCCTCAACACCTCTCATCCGCCTTCTCTTGAGCATCCCCCTGACCCCTAATCTCCCCCTGACCCCTAATCTCCCCCTGACCCCTAATCTCCCCCTGACCCCTAATCTCCCCCTGACCCCTAATCTCCCCCTGACCCCTAATCTCCCCCTGACCCCTAATCTTCCCCTGACCCCTAATCTCCCCCTGACCCCTAATCTCCCCCTGACCCCTAATCTCCCCCTGACCCCTAATCTCCCCCTGACCCCTAATCTTCCCCTGACCCCTAATCTTCCCCTGACCCCTAATCTCCCCCTGACCCCTAATCTCCCCCTGATCCCTAATCTCCCCCTGACCCCTAATCTCCCCCTCATTCTCTTAACCCACCCTCTTCTCCCCTTCATTCTCATCACTCCCTACCTCTCTTTTACTTTATATATTAAAACAACACACAACACACACACACACACACACACACACACATATACACACACATACACACATACATCCCTGTAACACACACACAACACACATTACAAAACACAAATACACACACACACAACACACACACACACACAACACACACACACACACAAATACACACACATACACACACAACACACACACAAACACATTACAAAACACAAATACACACACACACAACACACACACACACACAACACACACACACACACAACACACACACACACACACACACACACACACACACACACACACAACGCATGTGTAACCTTTCATGCAGCAATGACTTGGGTGCATGGAAGTACTCCCTGCTGATGAGGGCCATCACAGTCCCCCCTCCATAGTAGATCTTGTGCAGCAGATGCTCCACATCTCTCCTCACTATCAGGGCACCAAGTCCCGTGGGGAACCCAAATATCTTGTAAAAGGATAGAGTCACAAAGTGGGCGGGGAAGGCAGCCAGGTCCAAAGGGTTGGTCGGAACAAAGGCAGCCGCATCGAGGAGGGTGAGCCAAGTACCGCCCACTCCTTCCAACCCGTCCAAGATCACACCACCTGTGGGCAGGTCCCTCGCCCAGCTAAGTGGATATTTGTAGCCAGAAAAGTTGGACTGCGCTGGGTAGGCAAACAGATGGAACACGTTGCCTGATTGTGTGCTAGTGTTGTCGGCTGATGTCTGATTACAGGTGGGGGTTGGCGATCCTACTTCCACTGCAGGTGAGCTTTCGGTTGTAACTGGCCCTACTGTGGTCCCACTATCGTTGTTAGAAGGAGGAGGCCTCACGCCATTCTTTGTCATGCACACCAGTGCGGCTCCACGATGGGCGGCCACCTCGCGCATGCCCACCACTGACGTGTGGTTGTCGTCGAGATAACAGAACACGCTTTGGCCTGGGGACCAGAACTGCTGCTCACTCGCGGCACGCCCGCCCCCTTGATACCAGACGTATTTCGTCGGTGAGGAATCTGAACCTTGTGCTTTGCTGAATGGAAAACACTCGCTGAGCACCTTGAGAGCACCTGTGCAGCCCGAGGTGAACACAACACTGTACTGCTCCTGCGAGGTATTGAAGTGACGAAGGATCAGGTCTCGGACGCGGTTTATGCATTCGGTACTCAGGGTGCTGCTCTGATTGTGGCTGTGAGGGTTGCCGTAGAGGTTAGAAGTGAGGTCGTTGAAGCAGGCCTCTAGGTGGCTCTTGGCGTACAGTGTGGCTCCTGTGTGGTCCAAATACGTAGCGCCTGCAAAAATAAAAACACTTCAGTAATAAATAAAATATTTAATGGGGAATCTTATTACTTCATCGTATTATAACTTACCCAGACCCAAAAATGTCTACAGCTGTAGACGGATTACATCACCACTGTGTGAGGCACATCATAATGCCCCCTCCCCCACTCCCACCCCCGCCCCCACTGTAGGTCTTTTATGTGTTGGTTTAAGTACTAAACTTGGTTTAATGTTTTGAGGGTATGTGAGCAATATGCTAAAATCCCCAGGGTTGTACCCCCTGGGAAAGCCTCACTTCCATTCAAACCTGAGCCTAGGGAAAGCCTCGCCTCCATTCAAACCTAAAGCCTTAAAGTCTGGGATAAGTCTCACTTACATTCAACTAATCCCCTCATCCAATCTAACACACTGTCCCCAAAGATATTGACACCTGATATGGTTCCAGGTCACACATGTATATAAAGGATGGTAGGGTGGGCAGCAATCACTCAGTCCAAAGCCAAGTCTGCCAGCTGCATTGTTACCCACCCACCACTCCACCTGTGCATTGACTGTACTTGTACACATGTTTGCTGTGTTCTTACTTGCACATCAATGGTAGGCGGCACCCTTCGGGCTTCTACCCTGACCTAACCACCTTACCTTGACCAGCGTCAAGAGGTGGGGCTGACCTAATGGGGACCAGCGTTTCCTCTGGTTCCAGTCAGGCTCAGGGTAGGGGGTCAGCACACCCAACTGGCTGGCTGTCGCCTACCCCCCTTTTGGGCAAACTGTAAATTATGTCAAGCGCAATGGGTATCACGATCAGAGCACACGTAGCTACCAAGCATGAGGGAGCATTCAGACAGCATTAAGTGCATAATAAATTATCGTGTGACTTTTTCACCACCACACAGTGATGTGCGATGAAGGACAACCAAAAATCTGCATGCAATGTTATGACATAAGTAAAGAGCTAGATTCTGCCAGTAAAACATGTATGAAGTAGACTGTGCTTGAACTTAGAAGAACTTTAAAATGTGTGGTCTCAGGAAGGGTTCTGTTGTGACCGGATGACATGGCAAGGATAAGGAACCTATGCAAGTGCATATGCAGCCATAGAATTGGTGAAGCGGGGAAGAGGTATGTAGGCGTCACCCACTGGGGAATTAACAACTGCTAAAGCCAAAACACACACACACACACACACACACACACACACACACACACACACACACACACACACACACACACACACACACACACACACACACACACACACACACACACACACACACACACACACACACACACACACACACACACACACACACACACACACACACACACACACACACACACACACACACACACACACACACACACACACACACACACACACACACACACACACACACACACACACACACACACACACACACACACACACACACACACACACACACACACACACACACACACACACACACACACACACACACACACACACACACACACACACACACACACACACACACACACACACACACACACACACACAAAGCCAGAACCATCATTTTCAGCCACACTGGTATGCTTACTTGTTCTATATCCAGCTGCTTTGACTTGCTACAACAGCCCGTGCCAAGAAAAAAAGAAAGTCTAATTGACTGGATAAAGTTAACTGCAAGATCGAATGGAAGGTCCCTTGCCACTATAATACCCACTACAGACCTCCCAGCCTGAAGAGCTCAAATCCGCCCCCAGCCCAGGACAATATGCAGCAGTTAACTCTAATGGGTGCAGTGCTAGGTGTTAATTAATGATTATGTTACATGGTATGTCATGTTTGCTATTTATTCTCTTTGACTATAATTGCTGACTATTTGCATTAATTTCTCCCCCATCAAAAAATGTGTACACTTAGCATATGACCTGTGTGGGGTTTTGCACTGGTAACAGTTTACCTGTACATGTATGGAATTCCACCTATAAACATAATTAGTTAGTGTACACATTTACAAAAAAAGAATTATAGAGTCACCATTGTACAACTGCACCCAAAAGAGTTAAGGGTGGCAGCTGGAGTTGTGAACCTACTGTTTTGCAATACAGCAAGCAGCACATTACAGTTGCCAACTAATACTATAATACTGACATCAATTGCAGCACCAGTTGCTGTCATATTATCACTGTGCAGGCCCAGGATTTGGATGGAGGATGGGTATCCAAATCCTAACATGTATTTGTAAGTTAAGGTATCATACCCATAGCGTATTATAACAAATTCATGGAGTAAAAGCAGCGGGTAATATTACCAAAGGCAAACGCATACAGTTAGAACTAGGCAAATTTAAATTTGACAAAACCCAACAGAAGAACCCCAAACACTCTCACGTCGGCGGACATTAATAAGAGAAACTTTTATCCCACGATATCCTGAACTTGTTTATCTAACAACCGTAAGTGCGCCCAGCACATGCCCAGCACATGCCCAGCACATGCCCAGCACATGCCCAGCACATGCCCAGCACATGCCCAGCACATGTCCAGCGCATGTCTAGATTCATGGATAAAATTTGTATACCTTAATAAAGTATGATATGTAACACCTGTCGTGCATGTATCGTGTTGATACAACAGTTCCCCATACTTCTAAAAACACAGCGAGCTTCATCAGGCAGTTACAGCAACCTTGAAATTGTCACCAATACACAAACACGCCCGGTTACAGCGTACTACTAGTTTGTATGCGTACTCAATCGAGCTAGACACGGAAGATTACAAGGCGTTAAGTCGGTCCTGTTTCAATTGACGTTTAAATATATAGACACTCGGATGCAGCTGTGATACGTACTATATATTTAGTTGTTATAGGTCGCATGCATGTAGCCAGGCCTGCGCATGCATGCATGCAGACGCGGGAGTGTTATTTATGCCTTTAGCTGGCTAAGGACAAAGAATGTACAAGTTAACTACATGCAAGTTGCATGTCTTCAAAACGACACTTTTAGAACACGAATGAAATTCAATAGGTGGTAAATCAGTACCATTCATACAAGGTGTACTGCCAAATGGTAATCATCCCTTATCCGTTGATTTTATGATAACGGTACCGGGTGTATCGCCCTCGCTAGTGCTATTGATTATTAAATTGCCATCGATTTTGTAACGTTTTGTGCATGCGGTATAAACTACCATGCAGCGCCCAACTGTCATTTGGCGCTCGCAATTTGGATCGTCTCCGGCGTCACCATGCGAACCTTAATTAAGTTTGGGACCAAACAGTACACCCTCTCCCCTCCCCTGTGTACGTATACGTACCTGCAGCATGGCTAAATTCGGACTGCCTGTACTCCAGTATCTTGCTGTTGTATTGACTCGCGGTCTTGCTCATCGTCGATATACGGTGTCACGGAACAGCTTTGACGTGGACTGGGGACTAGCACAAGAAGTTAATAATTAGTGGTAGGATATTATATCCGGCCACTATCTACCCTGGTATATCCTTATTATAGGATACACTATTCTACATGTAGCACGTTTTATCCTATACCGGGTAGGTAACTTTATCCTGAAGTTACATGCGCATAGCATACATTTGTATTTCGGTGAAATGGAATTTTGAAATGCATATAAAGGGGTCAGATGCCAGTGAATTTGACACACAGAGAGCAAACACTTATCACCGGCCGGGCCTTTCCAAGTTGTAATGTCGTTAATCATATGCATGATTCGTTCCGTACTTTGTAATAACGCGGGCACTGCATGGTATGTAATGTCTCACAGTTGGTTGTGCCGAGCTGTTATAATTACACAG
Organism: Spongilla lacustris; assembly: GCA_949361645.1. Classification (NCBI taxonomy): domain Eukaryota; kingdom Metazoa; phylum Porifera; class Demospongiae; order Spongillida; family Spongillidae; genus Spongilla; species Spongilla lacustris. The sequence goes on along the minus strand of OX442426.1, from coordinate 5,747,240 downwards.
CCAAATTGCAGTTGACACAGTCTGCTCCATACTATGTGGAGAAATCCTATGTTAGAGGTATGTTGTACCATACGCTAATAAATGTGTGCGTATTTGGAACAGACTGATGACATACCATGCCAGAAATGAGGTTTCCCTTGTAAGGTATTGTTTATAAAGGTGCAGACAATAGATTCATATTCATGTTATACTGAACCGTCATCGCTATTATTGGAAATCTATTATTAAAGTGTGCAGTATATACATGAATACATATTTTAAAAAGCAATACAGTGTTGTTCCAATCATCAAGTGTGTTCTTCTGAATAATTTCACGGTCAATATTTCAGAATTATGCCAGTCTCAAGCAGCATTGCATTCATGAATTGCCTGAAGAAGAGTGGACAGTCACATTCATTCACATACGCACACATGCATATGTACACTCATACCAACACTCATACACTGTACACAACTCAAACACACACGCCCAATACAGACATGCACAATCAAACACACGCATACGCAAACTCAAACACAATGTCTCAAACACTCCAAAACAAACATACACTCAAACATATACACTCACATATATATACACTCAAACACACGCACACTCAAACACAATGTACTTGAACACACAAACTCAGATACACACTCGTACCCTCAAACACAATGTACTCACACACACTTAAACCACTCACACATCATGTATGTGAACAACACTCACACTCACACACACACTCAAAAACACTCACAAAAATGTATACAAATACTCACACACATGCAAACATACACATACGTACTCAAACAGAATGAACACATACACAGAGATACAGCATACCATGTGTTGTACCAATGGAACGACAGTTCTTTTAGAGCACCACCACACCTAAATATGACCACCAGATGTTTGAAACATTATAAAAAGCTGGGCAGGCAACATACCTTTCACTTGTATTGCCACCATGACAAATATTGCAAAATACAGAGCCATTTGGCTAGAGGCAAGTCTGTTCCTGAATATGTACATCCTTACACTGGAGTTGAAGGACTCCAACCTTGAAGGATAAGATGATGCTCAAATCAAACCAGAAATGAAAAAATATTCACCTTTTAACTAAGAAAGCAGAAACATGGACCAAATTTCACCATGTCATGAAGGATGAGGTGTGTTGTTTTCTTCTTTTCCAGCAAAGGGAGCATGTTCCGCAGTCCATGTTACTTAGTGTTCCAGACGCTTTTCCTGTTTGAGCATTATGTCGTGTACAGTGGTGGAGAGCCCTAATGCGTGCATTAATTCGAACAAAGAACGCTAAATCCTTACCACGTTAGTTTTCAGGAACACTCCCGGCAAGACTGTTGCAGCCACAACTACGACCTGTAGCTCTATTGCAAGGTTCGCCATTTATAATATTACTTACGCGTTAACTTCTTCAAGCTACCTACCATGGGAAAACGTACTTGGACAGATAGGTATGCACTAATTAGAACTCCCTTCTGCCGTACTGTCTCAGAAGAACTGGGGGAAGACCATGGGGCCTACCTGAGAGCCGCTCCTGGATTGAAGGTTCTCTTGGGCTATTTTCTCCGGTCACTTCTCATATTACAAAACCCGACGATTCTATGTAACTGCAATATACAATCAAAGAATTAAATAAAACGGTAATCTAAAATTTCGCAGGACTGGTACCATATATGTATTAAATCTGAAGTTCTTATGTCAAAAAGTCTGCTACATATTGTTGCCTTTAAGCACCAGAATATGTAGCGCCATATCGACTGGTGGCTGTCAAAATGATCTGGGCCAGATTGTGGCTTGCTATCATACCATGCTCCAAATATGCTTCACGTACTTGTCTCAGAATGATGCGCGTATCATATCTGGGACAGTTTGTAACAATTTGGCTGTGTACGCGACGACGGTGTGTCACGTGCTGCTGCTTTTAAAACAAAGCACCATATTATCCTGCCACAAACACAATTATAATCATTGGCTACAACTGTAATTATGATTATAATTTATTGTGTGAGACGGTTTCCGAGAAAATGATATACTTCGCATGCATATGGGACCTTTTCCGAGAAATATGTAAAGTCGCGTTATCATGAGATAGTTTCCACGAAAACTTACTATCGTGTGAATATATTTTTAAGGTATGGGTCTGCAGCCTTTGCCGCCGAGGAGCGCAAGAATAGGTCCAATGACACCAATGTGCTGAACTGGGTTGGGTGTCCATCCCACTTGCAGTGGAGACATGTGGGCATGATCTCAGCTTACGTTCAGATTGGCCACAAGACAGAACTGCCCAAAGTCCATAACCATCGCAGCTTTATATGGGAGGCTGAACCTGACCATTTTTAGGGCAAATGTCAGAGCAATCCTTAATGGAGGATTCCAATACCATTAACTAAATATAATTGATAGGTTATTTATTGAGAGTTACGGCAGTAACTCTCATATAGGATTTGTGCCTGACATAGCTTTAAACATTGTGTTGCTAGGTGATGACATGCATGTACAGCTGGATTTTGTCATGTTGCATAACGGGTGTTACTACACAGTATTCTTACTTACATATTATTGATATTAGTTGCACTATTTCTGTTACAGTTATGTTTATTATGCTTTGCAATACAGTTCAAGCCACTTTTAATGTCACCCCTTGTATAGTACACACAAATAATGCATGACATGGGGTCGACATTAGTATGTGGCTTCTACATGTATTAAAGTAAGTAAATTTAAGTATTGACTGCATGCTTCCATCTCCTTAATCATTTTAGCTACTGCCTGTATGAACCCAATGATAGTGTTCTAATGGAGTATAAGGGTGGCCTTGAAAAGGCTATTCTAAGCAATAGGACATTGCTAGATGAGTTAAATGATGCCTTTTGCAAGACCCATCCATGGTTAGCACAAAAGGTTACCACTAGATCTGCACATGCTGCTGTTAGCAAAGTTAGCGCAGATGCATTACTTGCTAAGGCACTGAACATTTGAAGAGCAAAAGCAGGGGGATTGTTAAAAGATGTTCGTGCCATTAATGCAATAAAATTATCAGAAAATGATATTATAGCTGGGATAAGGCATCATAGTGCTGTCTCAGAACCCTATTTCTATGATACCTCTTACAATCACACAAAACAGCATGGCCTACACTGTATACCAGTAGACCTCAATGGTAGGTGTGTTATCAGCTGATTGTCCAAGCAGATTCATTTGCCTACAATAGGCGACAATGAGTGAGATTGGGCCTCATGATACCCTCCACCTTGAGTGGATAATACATATATGTCTGAGGCATATATGGGGGACCTATCCTCAATGGCAATTGAATCAAATCACAAAGAAGGTAACCCCAGGAGTTTATAAGTTTGATGTTGTTTGCTTCCATATATCCACAAAACATGATGTTGCTAGGCAGTGACATGTTCAGTGTTGCTACAGCTGGACATGGGTACATGTATGCATAGCATTTTGGTGGGTACTTCTGCACAGCTGGTATAAATGACTGATCCTTTTCTATCTACCACTAACCAAAACAAGTGTCTATGACACCACTGAGTTACATAAATGCACACACAAGTAACAGGTTCTGATGAATGCACTTTCCTGTACTAGAAGGCAGGTACACAATGTCATACTGGTACCAGGTTATATTAAGGCAACCCAATGTAAAAAAAAAAATGAAGGAAACAAGATATAAAAAACATTCTCTCTGAGAAAGTTAGTGGTATATAGGATTTGAAGGCAATGGTGGTGTAAAAAGGAAGGGAACAAGGGATCAACAATGATACAAGTTTTTTGTAACAGTCCTATATTTAGCAACGAAAAATGTACGTACTACAAACGTGCTAAATATAGGACTGTTACAAAAAACTTGTATCATTGTTGATCCCTTGTTCCCTTCCTTTTTACACCACCATTGCCTTCAAATCCTATATATACCACTAACTTTCTCAGAGAGAATGTTTTTTATATCTTGTAATATTAATGTTGTGTACTATATGAATGTTCATTTATCCTTGCTCTATATGTGGTGGCCTTGTGATATTATTATATATGGGACAGTTTCCACGAAAATTGCGCTTCGCATATAATATTATAAAACACTGTCTCAACAACATCCGGAAATTTCTGAGTCCGGATTATGATTACGCCGAACATGACGAGTGTTTAGGTCCTAAACCATACCTAAACTGTACGCTATGCCCATATATGGGTGCGTTCACCCACGGCAATACGACATAATTATGTTTTATTGTACGGTAACCCTAGCAATTTATGTCCGCCCATCTCTCGTTTCCAGGCCTCAATGCACCAGCTGCATAGGAAATACAAGTAGCCATGTGGTGCGCCGTGCGCGTCTGAATAACTTTTCAACAGTCCCGAGTGCAACGATCTAACTCATTGGAGGTCGGCAATGACATGATTGTTGGTGAGTGTCCGATCATTTTAATAGTACTCCATACTCCGCGATTGAGCACATAAGCGCGAGTACCGGTACTAGTAGGCCTATTCTAAACACTTTTTAAAAAGAGTGCGCTTACGTAGATTTAAATCAATAATACTATGAGGTATGCATGTGCGTGTCTAGTGCGCAGAGGTGTTGGTGTGTGTGCATGTGTGTGTGTGTGTGTGTATGTGTGTGTGTGTGTGTGTGTGTGCGCATGCGCGTGGTTTTTCTGTGCAATACTTGATGACTCCATTTAAAGTGCGAGGGTTGTCTGGCATCTCCATTGGCATTATTATGGGGGTCACATTATGTGGCAGCTGTAGCTCTCCTGTTGGCAGTAAACTGGATAACTCCATCTGGAAAGCTGGAGGCTCCACTGGTTATGCAAGGCTGCTGCCTGGACTTAATTGCAGTGTGAGTGAGCCTATGGGGGTCCCATTGACACCTCCATGGGTTGTGGACTTGCAGTGTGTGGCTATTGTTGGGCTAGGACCATTGGCCCCTATTTTTGTCGGGGCTGGCTGCTGGCTCAACTTGCAGTAAAGGAGCTAGCATCTCCACAGATATCAGACCCCTGGTGGCTCCCCTGCTGGCAATGGGGGGGGGGGGGGGGGGGGGGTCTGATAACTCAATCTGTGGGCATGGTTCCATACATGTAGGTAGACTATAGTGGTGGGCATGTGTGGCTTCCTTAGTTCACTGTTCCCCTGATAAAGATGGGGCTACCAACTCCACATGCAGTGCATAGAGGGTAGTGTAGAGAGTGTACTGTCACGTAACAATTGGTCCCCCCCAAAAACAGTCCCCCCGAACCAAAAAAATGGTCCGGGGGGACCAATATTTTCTGAAAAAATCGGTGCCCCTTTGAAACATTTGGTCCCCCCTTTTCCAGCTTTACAGACACTACGCCATCGTCATCCAAAGCAATACGGGCATGGACGTGCACTGAATCGTATAGATACAGCCGAAGGCCTATAAGCATATAGTATATCGTACCGTCTGTAGCCTTTCTCGCTCTTACTTTGATACACAGTTGACAATTTCTTCTATTTCTTCATCCGATTGCTGTTGAGCACTTCAAACAACACGTGTTTAAAGGGGGACCAAAATACGCATGCGCGGACCAAATATTTCGGACAGAATTAGTCCGGGGGGACCCGTTTTTTCATAAAAATTGGTCCGGGGGGACCAATTCTTGGGGGGGACCAATTCTTGGGGGGGGACCAAAATTTTCGTGACAGTACAGGTGGAGATTGTGTGGGAAAGGGGAAATGTGTAGAGGTAAGTGTGCAGAGGCAAATAGTGTACATATAAGAGAACAAGTGAATGGATTGATAACACAGGAGGGAAGTGTGGGAGTGTATATGTAGAGAGGAGTGAGTGTGTGTGTGTGTGTGTGTGTGTGTGTGTGTGTGTGTGTGTGTGTGTGTGTGTGTGTGTGTGTGTGTGTGTGTGTGTGTGTGTGTGTGTGTGTGTGTGTGTGTTAGTCTCGTACCCAGACCCAAATGTACGTAAGCATCATCGCATAATGTATACATGTAATACTGCGTACAGAGGGACTGGGAAACAAGTCGCGAATAGTTGTTCCGTGGTGCAGGAATTCGTGCGCCCAATCAAATTGCACCGTTATTGTGACGTATAAGTACTACATTTCAAACATTAATTAGTACTCAATCATCAAGTTAAAACCACTCCCACAAATCATTTTTTTATCATTTTAACAAAGGATTTAGTAATTACTCGCGCATCCCAAGGCAATCAAGACGCTCCTGGGGGGAAATGATATTCCTACCCTGTCCCACGGGTAGCGGAAAGTCTTTATGCTATGTTGTTCTGCCAATCGCCTTTGTCGGGCTTTGATGACCCGTAGGTCGAGGTGGCTCTATTGCCATCATCGTATCTGTCTTGAAGGCACTCAGGTATGTTACTGAGTGGTGGTATAGTACTAAATTAACTTAAATTAACACAATAGCTATCCGCGCTCTCACCAAGTACTACTCAATTAACACACATAGGACTAAATACACTTTCCCAGACTCAGTTGACACATCTTGGTGTAATTGGTTGATGTCGTCACGTATATTATGTAATACTTACGGAACAACTATTTTTTTTTTATTCGAGACATGTTTCCCAGACCCTCTGTACGTAGTATGTGTGTAGGGGGGAGAGGTAAGTGTGTATGTAGAGGGGAGTGTGTATGTAGAGAGGGAGTGTTTAAGATGTAGAGGGGAGTGTGTATGTAGAGGGGAGTGTGTATGTAGAGGTGAGTGTGTATGTAGAGAGGGAGTGTATGTGTAGAGGGGAGTGTGTATGTAGAGGGGAGTGTGTATGTAGAGGGGAGTGTGTATGTAGAGGTGAGTGTGTATGTAGTGGGATTTTCGCGCTCGATTTGCGCCAATGATTTGGGCAAAGTGCGTCCCGCTCGATGTATGGGGGAGGCGTGGATTATTAGTCTGGGGACCAGACCATATGGTCTGGTGGCGTCCCATTGAAGGTTTTGTGCCAGAGGAATGTAATTATCCTGCTAGCTGATTAACGTAATTTTATTCATTGCAGCTTATTGTGGGCGTTCCTATCGGGCTAAGAGTGGGGATATTACAATTGCAATGGAGCCTTGGACGTTCCGTAGTGAATCAAATAAACACGGTAGTACAAAAAGACACATTGATTTCCCTCCGCCTGTTGGTAGCGATACAAAGGTGTCGTTTCCAGCTGTTATGCTCTGTACTGCGTCGCGCTGCTCTTTTCTAAGCGTTACGCTTAGCTTTTTGCTTGTCTGGTCTAAAGGATAATCGAACTTGTCGCCGACTCGCCGTCGCCATGATCAAAACGCCCACACTACACATAACAATTACGCTAATTAGCATTCCTGCGGTACTGCCTCATTTTGAGGCACCTGCCACCAGACCCATATTCTCAAATATGGTCTGGTCCCCAGACTAGTGGATTATAGCATTGGCGCGAATCAAGCGGGAAAACATGGACATAGTTTGTTCAACAGTGCAGTGTCTCCATGGCGGATGGTATAAACAGAAAGAATCAATAGATATAGAACCTCTCTACCTACAAACTGAATTTGAAGCGATTTGATTACTACCATCGAAAGTTATGGCAGGTTTGGAGGGGTATCGGACGTTGCAATACAGGCACGGAGAAGGTGCAAGACTCCAAACTGTATTTTACCACAGAGAAATGGTGCAGTATGAAGTGTTGAAAATAGGAAGTCGATAGCCTTAAGTTAAATTGATTCAAACGCAATGCATTTTATTTATATATGTGAAGTGCAATATTCGTGGAAACTGTCCCATATATTATATAATATTATTTATATTCGCGGTATAACTGCCAATCACATGGAAGCAGCGAGAAGTCTTACTGAAAAAGAGTTAAATGGCGATGTGGTCTAGGGTTTGATGATGGAGCAGCACTCCCAGCTCGCTATAGCAACACACGGACATTTTTCAGTCATATTTATTCTTACTGTTCATTTCTTTCTTCGTTGTAATGATATGGTATATGCTTTTTTTTGTAGTGAAAAACATAACTATAATTATATTAATTTTAGTGATGAATTCCGGCATCATCTATATCTCAGTTTTCACCGGGCTTCATGAACCTCAATATCACAACAGTAGCAACTGATGTTCCCTTATAAACACTAACTCGATTAGAAGGTGCATCAAAGACAGTATCCTATAATGTAACTGGATTTTCCTTCGCCCAGCTCGAAATAAAATCAAAACAGATCTGGATACTTTAAAAAAAAAAGTAAAAAGTAATAATTAATATTGTAAGTACGACGTTTTTTTTTTTCAATTTGACTAAAGCAATTATTTGTCGAAGTGGGAATCTAGCGGAACAGTTAAGTTGTCAAACCTGCATCATGGGAGGATAAGAGGCCTTATTTTTTGCCAAACTCCTCGGGTGAAAAACACCATCTTTGCAGGATTCGAACTCGTTGCCTCGTAGTTCAGAGCCACTGGCTTTCCAAATGACTAGTCATGAATATAATATGCATAAACTGCTTTTAACCAACACCAGGCCCATTCATTAGACATGGATAAAACTGTGACAGAACTGCGTATTACAAAAAACAATTGCTTCTATATCGATACTTGAAGTTTTAAACTGAGGCGTGTTAAACCGTTTCAATTTTATTGTGTGTGCGGTAAGCAAGCAAAATTGCAGATTGAAGCAGTGCAGACCATTATGTTATAGAAACCACTGTTCTAAGCACTCTTCAGATCGAGCTTTAAACTGAGGCACCATTGTATCATCATAGGATGCCACCTAATCTATCATTTTCTTTCAACTTGAGGTGGTACAATTGCTGATCCTTAGAAATATTCTTTTTGAACTTCTGCACTGTGTTCCTTCAATGTTCAAGGTCTGTTTGAACAGAAATGCCATATAACCTCATTCACACAGGCCTTCAGTCTTTCCACTCAGCTCATTTTACTTGTAAATTAACTCTGCCTTTAGACTACACATGTGCTTTGTTTGGGTCGTGGGGGGAGATTTAAATATCAATAGTTTGAGTGACCTGACACAGCAGTGTTTGTCCTTTCCAGACTTTTATTTAACTAATCCACTTCTTTACATGTATACCTTGTACATGAAATACATATGCACTGCGCTCAATCAGTATAAAACCCCAGAGCCATCAATTGAGTTACATGTTACAGTACTTCTTTTACCCCCCCCCCCCCCCACCCCCAATTTGCCTGCCATGTTGGCACTCCATTGGAAAGGGTGGACCTATATTTAGTCACGTAAATGTGACCTCCATCCCATATAGATAGATAATTCATTATGATTTCATCACTGGTAACATGTAGCCCTAAATGGCATCTATACAAGAAAGTGCTGCTTTTTTGTTATGTTTATATGAGGTATGCTTGAATTAAGGTTAATTACCATAGCATAATAGTGGTGTCAATTGCCCCTTTTCAGGATATTTAAAAATACATGCATAGGAATATAGCGCACTAATAGTGGAACTTGGAATGAAAACATGCCGGTGCCACATGCAAGTGGGTCCCTCCAAATTTTGGGTCCAGGAGGACCCAAATGGCTAGACAACTGGGCCCTTTCACGCAAAAAAATAATCCTGGCAAAAAGTGCAGATCAATTTCACTGCATAATTGATCCAGTTGGATCCATATCTACTGCCAAAAATGACCTGCATCTGCCAAATGTGATCCAAAAAATTGAACACTAGGAAATTTGATGCAGTGAACAATTTTTCTAGGAAATTCGATTGCACTATTATTATTTTTAAATGTCTAAAAATATACGGTCGCTTTTCTTGCGTTGATGACCAGAACTAGAAGAGTATGACAATATGTTGACCTACTGCAGTGAAGATTTGTTCTACGACAAGTGCAAAAGAAAGAAAGCCAAAATGATTATATTTATATCTGGCATCAATCTGAGGGTAGTCATACATACATATTTTTAACGATCCATGTGTATTTTGCAACCAGGTGATAACAATATGCGAAGTGCTTCTTGTGTATATAATGGAGATTATCTGTGCAACAGAATCCATGCTGTACACTTCAATGTATACCTTTTCACCATCTGGTGCAACTAAAAAATGGCTAAAATACCAGCCTGAAGTCACTCACAATGATCGACACCAAAATGATCCCATTTATATCACAAATCTGCATCACCACTTTGAAACAGTAAAATGTATGTAATCATGCATTAGACCTTAGTGTCTATAACCACATGCGTGCTTAGATTTTGAATAACTTATCATCATAGATTGCCGTTAAATAATCAAATGTAGACAGACAGACACTAAGTAACATGCTGTACGTACACAAATACATATTGGAAATATATAAATGTTGTTTTTACCTATCTCAATTTTTCGCTGGACCCAAGCAGGCAAAAGTTTGTAGCACATGGGATAGTAAATGACATGCTGGCACTAAAACAAAAAAAGTTTCATCAATTTTCTAATCCTCTACATGTTCACAACACAAGCATCAACAATGACCATTTATCGTTTAAAATTGTGTGTGACCAAACTTTGGTCGCCACATCAAAATTTCTTAGCGGCCAATTTTCCTGTGACAGCAAGTAGAAATTAAATTGGATAACACTTTTCTGATCATCTGTAGCAATGCAGGCAGGGGGTCCAATCTTGGCCGTTTGCAGTTCATTTCTGTGATAGCACTGTACATCTAGCGGCATTTTAAAAATGTCCCATGGCTATCTACTGTCCTGCAGACACTTGCATTGCTCCTAGTATGGGCAGCATAATGGCGAAGCAGACTAACCATTATAACCTGTTTTGGTCTGGCCAGCTAGTGCAAATGTTGATGTGGGCCATCTATAATTTGGCACAGTTTTACTGGTCAAAGGATAAGTAGGCCTACACACCCCTAACTCAAACCTGAGGGCATTAGAACTGTAAGAGCACCGCTTTTGTGATACTGAGATAATCTGCTGGTTGATGCTTGATCTGTGTAGCAGTCAGATAAAGCCTTACAAAATCATATGTGTTACAATAATTGTAAGCACTGTGCCTTATAAAGTTGCACTACACACACCTAAAATACCTATACACTTATTTTGTATGGAGGCAGGATCAATCGTAAACAAATTTTGTCTCTCTGAACCCAAACACTACTTATATTTCTCAACAGGCAAATGATGTTAATGTCTCACAATTAATTTCACAAATACAGTTCAATGAATATAACTATTTCGATTCAAAGCAAACAAATCACAATGTCAGTCACTTTGAAGTTTCTCTTTGGACATAAATTTGCTCTCTTTTTGTTTTAATCTCAAAGCTAGCCTCCCATAATCTGCCTGAATAGCTGCTGCTAAATCTTCTGTACAGGGAAATTCGTGGTCAGGAGGTGCCCAGTTTAACCACCTATACAGGAGCTCTTGGAAGAAGTGTGCATCCTCCCTAAGTCCAGTCTTGGTTACAATATTATCCAAGTCCACTTTAGGGAACCCTAGCCTTGTTCCAATGTTTCTCCATTGGGGAGCTGCAGCCTTCAAGAAAGCAAACAAGTCATCTACATCTTCAACATCCAAGACATGCTTTTCTGCAATTTGAGAGAGGAGGGTGGAGGAGGGAGAAAGGGATTATAATTATAAATGATTTTATTTAATGTTGTCATCTAAATATAATGATACCATACCTAAATTTATTTTATGTCAAAAATAAAACTAAAGGTTAATATTTAGTTGCAACATGATATGTAAATGCCATTACATACAAATGAAAGCAACAAAACACTTTCAAAACAGTCTACAAGCAATGGAGGCTTACCGGACTTTAATAGAACTTGTAAAGTGGGCGGCTTTGCATAATTGTAATTGTAATTGTTAACTTCAGACTAAAAATATCTAATCCTTAATCCTAATAGTATACATGTATTTTCAACTGCATTTAGAGGGATTGATATACATAAAATGTAATTAAAATTAAATTGGCGATGTAGGAATAATTGATGAAATGTTTCGATCGTAACAAAGATACAGTGCAATAAACCTCTTATCCAAGTGAATCTTATCTTATCAGACCCGGAAGATGAAGGAACCATCCGAGTCTGCTCGTCGGCAGTTTCACTACGTTGTAGGCAATCGATGGCTCTATCCAAATACGCTCGCTAAAGTCCAATTGATTGTACGGTACATTGGCATTAGTGTTTGCTAATCATATTCTAAATCCTACATATAGGACCTACTCACTTCTTGGCATCACTACTAAGAATTGCTGCCAAAGTAGGGTAATGTGTAAACACAATTTATAGTTTTAACTTGACTATCACAAAGCTTTGCCCCTCCATGTCATGATCCATGTGTTGAACATGACCAAATAATATGCTGGAAGCACACAGCCAGTTCAAAGATCTGGAGTAAAAGTCACAACTGGTCATTGCTTTCTTGGAAGCGTTGTAGGCGATGGTGACTTCAAAAAGGAAATTTGTCAGTGGAGAGGAAGTGGAAGGTAAATGTGTCCTTAAGTTAGCCACAAAATCACCACAATGCAGTGAGAATGGTCCCAATTTGCAGAGAGTCTCTCATTTTCATATACTGCCTGATGCCAATGGTTTGTAAGCACTTCTTATCCAGCACTCTCATAGTAGTATCTCAGACATGAAGAAGAAATCTTGTTTCTTCCAGAATGCTTATCAGGTCTAGGTATGAGAGATCTTGCCAAACAGCCTACTTTTCCTCATAGCTAGGCACACAAATAGTGCAAGAATCTGCTAAAGGTTGAATGAAATTTAATGCTGCAAAACAACTCGAGAAATTGAAGGAAACAGTTTCACAAGCTCATCATGTTCAGAAATATACATAGATCTGGCTAACATTAACACCCTCACACACAAAAGACAGCAGGCCTTTAATAAGGAGAGGAACTCTACTTAAAAATTATCATTTTGACCTTTCTCCAAATGAATTTAGGATGGTCTTGCGGTGTGTTATTTGAAGCATCCTGTTGGCTGGCCTTCATGCGGTAATTCACACTGCAGTGTGGATTGGACTGTAAAGGGGGAGTCTAGTGATACAGAGGCACAATGAAGTGAGCAACTGCTTATGATTAGGAACCAATTGTAAGAGAGGCAGATCCCTCATATGGTTTATGGCTTGACCTCGCAGTAAGAGGGGCGTGGTTACCACATGCAGACGGAGGTGTTCTTTGACATTCGTATCATCGATACTGATGCCCTGTCATATAATTACTGCGTATCCCATACTGAAGCAGTTCTTAGCAAATAAGGTCTTTATCAAAGAGCCATGGAAGATCGTTGCCTTATTTCAGTTGAAACAGTTGGATTTGTCAGATCTAGATTATCGTTTTCAATAGTGAAATGGTGAAGTGGTTTAGGGTTTGAAGATGGAGCAGCACTACCTGCTCAATCACATGCATTATTTTGATTTTTTGGTTTGTGGCTTTCTTTAAATTTCGGTTTTTCATTTGCTATTATTTTATTACCACGAAAAACTACGTTATTGAACACTGTGTATACGCTTGCTACCAGATACGATTATAGACTACATTTAGTTTGTTAAAACATTTTGCATTTCCTGGGCTGAAAAGTAATTCTAAAAGTGGCCCGGTAACTTGGCAATGAACCAATTACAATTGTACTAACAAATTTTACACTCACTTGGCAATGAAGGCGACGATGGCACAGGCGTGTTGGGAGCGGATGGCCATTCTTACACCGGCGTAGAGGAGTATATAAATAACAGACATGAGGACAGTATATACACTTTTCACGTGTACCTTTTTGTATCGCCTCCACCAGTTCTTTGTATGCCTCTTCCTCCTTCAGGCATTTGACCAAGCCGTCCAGACCGCTCCTTCCCCGCCTTCTCACGGCCGCCATCAGTACCTCATTGGCATCGCTTGTTACCGTCTTGCTCTTAACTAAGAGACCCCACATTGGTTCATGCGGCCGTTAATCACATCGTACCGTGAAGAACCGATCGCAAATGAAGGCCATAGTCACGAGGTGGCGTATACATATTAAAAACAACTCGTTACCTTTCTCGTACTCGTCGAAGGAAAGAAGGTCCTTGCTGTGGAGCAGCGCGGTCAGGTTGGCGTCGAGGCCGTTAAGCATGCGCATCATCGTATACGTCAGCCTTTGCCATGCCGCTTCGAAGTCGGGATCCATTTCTTGTTTACCCCTTCTTTGGGCGGGTGTGACAGGGTTGAATACGCTTATGTGATCAATCATTCGCGGATCACCTTATATGTGATTTATTTCGAATACTACCGTGCACCAACATGGCGTATGTTAATTTATATCGACGTTCAAACAAATCAGTGGTTGAATTTAGTATCGACCAACCGTTTACACACAATAATTTACTGTTATCAGCCTCCAAAAGAATGAAGCTATGAGAATCATCATCAGCAAATTAAAGAATCAGCAGTATAATGCTTAAACAGGAAATAATAATATTCACAGCTTCATCAGTACATCAATTAAAATTCATTGCACGTGCACAGACCGATATCCTAAGCAATATAAACCTCCGATCGCAGAGCAATGTAACTAGTAGTAGTGCGACTATAGTGCCTACTTTAATTTGAAGCCCTGATTTTTTTCCACTTGAAGAAAGCCATAATCCATTGACGCACTGCTAGTATCTTGATTGCATTAGTGGATCCTGGCCTGCTGTGATGAAGAGCGGAAGTTTGTATGTATGTATGTATGTATGTATCATTAATAATATGTATGTATGCATCTTTCGATAAATAAATATTCTTTTACGGAAGTACGCCTTTTAATTTAATTCGTTCCTCCAGTACATACATGTGTAGGCGCTTAGATGTGGCATTAATTAGAATGGTTAACCATTCATACACATATATACTAGCTTTTGTCATTGGACATACAGTAGTGAGACTTGCAAGTATATAAGATGCTTTAAGCTCCATAAGAAGTTTTATGTCTCACAATTCACCTTTAAATACATCATTGGTAACTGTATTGATGTGGTCCAACCACATATCCAGTGTTTTCTTTGCAGATGAATTCTTATATCATCTGAGCATTCATCTTGCACAATTCCAAAAGGCAGTTCATCGAACAACAGAGGGAGGCACAATTGCATGCAGCTTGTATCCATAACGTTGAGTGGTATAGCCGTTAGGTAGATAATCTAGTACATGTATGGGTAAACTAAAGGCCTATCACAAGATATAGAATTTGCATGAATATTACGAGCACAGTGCAATGTATACCTATTCCCACAGACCACTGCTGAGGCATTCAACATGGGTCCCTGTCCGATGTTGACAACTGTAAGGACACAGCCAGATAAAGAGGGGAGCAGTGTAATGTGCATGGGGTCAGTCTATTGCACACAGCAACTGGTTACATGTAATACCTTATCTGCTGTAGTATTTTTTAAAGTGTTAAGGACCTATCCATTAAAATTGTTGCTACAACCAACTATCTATGTGTCCTGAAGCATGTGCTTTGCCAAACAAGAACGATGAATCATCTAAAACTATTGTGTTCTTGGATTTGAACATGCGGCCCACAAGGTTAGTTATTGTTATACAGAGAACTTGAAATGATTTTCTGTACACCAACTTTATACAGTAACCATGCAG
Organism: Spongilla lacustris; assembly: GCA_949361645.1. Classification (NCBI taxonomy): domain Eukaryota; kingdom Metazoa; phylum Porifera; class Demospongiae; order Spongillida; family Spongillidae; genus Spongilla; species Spongilla lacustris. The sequence goes on along the minus strand of OX442426.1, from coordinate 5,731,682 downwards.
TATTTTTATAATTGCAACCTACACTGCACACCAGGCTATTTATTAGTCTTTGCATTTTCATGAAAAAGCATGCAAAGGACATCAAAGTCTGAGGAAACAAAGCTTTCGTCTCTCTCCCCCCCCCCCCCCCATCCCAACCCATCCATTTCCTTAATTAAATTATGTGCATGCATAGACATTCATTCTGACATCAAGAATGATTTCTAGTTTTGTCTCCAGCCCTAATACATTGCAGCAGCAGATTCACAATTCCATTTGTAGCATAAGTGGGGGGTACTCTCTTTGCTGCTCTCACTCACTCATCTGTGGCACATTGGAATCCTTATTAAGATTAACCTTGACTGTTAATAGCATCCAGACATGACTCTGAATAAAACGCAACTATGCAAGTAAATTTAAAAAAAATCTCTATGAGAAAGTTGGTAATGTCAATATAGGATATTTGAAGGCAGTGGTGTTATAAAAAGGAAGGAAACAAAGGGCTAATAATAAGGGGAAATGTATACTTAGCTCATTTGTAATGTAATAGTCCTATACATGTATTTAGCACTATTGCATTTTCCCTTATTACTGATCCCATGATTAGACCCTTTTTTCCTTCCATTTTACAACACCACTGCCTTCAAGTACTATGCACCACCAAATTTCACATAGTCTCACAGAGTGTTTCTAATTTACTGTGTAATTATGAAATGTAAAAGCCAATGGTCATCAGAACCTTTAAAATCATATATTTGAAGCCATTATATTTGAATACTGATAGTTATCAGTTTCCATCAGCTGCTATTTAGAGATACCTATGTCCACAACAACTCTCAAAAAGATGCAGTCATCTTTCACAAATCCTCCATTCAACAGATGTTCCAGACGAATGAACATTGGACATCCTGATGCTACATTCATCTCCTGTGTTGGTCTCTGAAATGAGTTGGATTGTGGGTCAGGACAAAACGTGTCTGTGACATGCTTCTTGCCAGCCTGGTTTATGATGGTCATAGTCACCTTCTGTTTGAAGGGCCATGACAACAGAGCATCAAAAGGACCCTTCATCACCACAAAGAACAGGCTGAGGTGAGTACCCTTTCCCATCCCATCTCCATTCAGGTACACCCTTGCACACATCTTGTAGCCATGTCTGCTGGTGTAGAACGGCACAGAATAAAGAGACATGGTCACTCCATCCACTGCCTCCTTCCTTCTTCTGTCAAAGTCATCAATCTTCCACAGAAGGACACCATCATAGGTGGCCCTCTCAAGAAGTTGTAGTCTGAGCTCTTGGTCCAAACAGCTACTAAGACATCGATCCAATCCATGATCCAGGTCAGCCACCTTGGTATGCAGGGTATCTATGTTCCCATCATTGACAGCTGTAATTTTATGAGAAGGCATTTCCACAGTCGCCATACTTCCCATGATATTTGAGCCAACTTGTCTCTGTAGACCTTCAATGGTCCTTTGCAGATGTCCAATCTGCTCTTGTATTAGAGTAGTCTCTGGGGGTGTGGCCAGCTTACTAGGCCTGCCATCTAACACCTCAATCCTCTGCCCCAAAGCATTCAGAAGGCCCTCCACTGAAGTCATGTGACCCTCCAATAGTGATATCTGTTCACCCATATGCTCTATGTCTCTGGTGCTCCTGTTGGCTTGGTCCTTCAGTTCCATCCAACCGTCAGCCTGCATATGGATGTGTTTTATGCAGTACTGATCCAGATGAGTGGAGAGGTATTGCCTCTGCGTCTGAAAATTGATAGTGCAAAGTTACTACTGCAGAAATGTATGGAAGCTAGACTATTCATTCAAGTCAAACTATTGTTGTGTGAATTAAAATATTACCACGAAGGTACATCCATATGGTTTGAAGGGGCACGGGACCTCTGCCAATGGACAGTCCCCAGACCTGGGATCAAGGTGGGCCTCAAGCTGAGGGAGAAGACAGTGATGTAAATAAAGCACTCATGCAGTGACTGTGTACTTCAGGAAGTTTCATTAGAATGTCCTGCTTGCAGCCATTGGGGCAAGGGTGTGGGTATTGAGGACAGACCTTTTGAATGTGAGCCTGCAGTGTGATATATGAGGAAAAGAAGCGGAATCAATTACCCACACCTACACATGCGTACCTCAAATTGTGTAACAGGAACTTCCTTCTTGCAGTACTGGCACACCCCAGGCCTCATGGGGCACTCCCTGTCTTGGTGAGCAACCATGGAGAAGAGGGGGAAGTGATGGCCACATTGCCTGCACAGCATATTGCGATACTTGCACTCTGCCAAGTGGACCTGCAAATGAGGTGAAGGGGGGAAGGCACCACCATATAGCACTAACCTCTATCAACCTCAGAGCCCCAATCCAAGGGCAGCCATTGTTGGAGGCATCACAGTACACCTCCAAGGAGAGGATCTCCCTTCTGCATGCATTGTCTAGAAAAGTCTTTCAACAGAGAAGTAGATGTTGTTTACACCAATTACTAGTAGTCAAGTGAGGTGGGTGCAGGGCCAACCTTAAGTTTTTCCCCCAGATAATGAATTATTAATGAATCGTTAGAGCTGCATGACCAGCTAAAAGCTGTAACTGTTATTTGAGATAGGCATGGAATTTCTGGGACATCCCCTTACTGGAGAAGATAGTGGCACCCTACACCCCCCCCCCCCCCCCCCCCCCACCCCACCCCTCCAATTTCAGTACCTTGTCTGCAATATCACTTTTGTCAACAGGACAGACAGGGTTAGGAACTTCCAGTACAGGCTCCAGACATCCCTTACAGAAGAGATGTCCACACTCAGTCTGAACAGGGTTCCTCATCACGTGCAGGCATATGGGACACTCGTGTCTCTTAAGGATAGGATGGAGGAACTTTTTGTCGTACCCAAACTGTATATTTGACATTTGAATTGCTGTGGAGATAAGACCATAAGAATAAAGAATGGTGATAGGTTCCAAGTGTATATTCTTGTACAAGAACTTTCATGCACTTACACATCTCCATTTGATTCTTTTGCAGGGAAGTAAGTAGGGAGAGTTTAACCTTACAAATAGCATGTTTTGGTGCAATGAAATGAATCATTACATATATACCGCCGCTATATGTATGTTATATACACGCGCAAGCTAAACTGTAATGTGTTTGATACATTAGCAGCAATAAGATCGTTATATGTATTCAGGGTATACACAGTCGCAAGGCTGTAACCGAACCCAACTTTCCACCCGGAGCACGAATCCGGTATCCAATTACACCCGAGGTGCCTTCCAGACACTCTTCATTGCACCAAACGGGCGCGATCACAAAAATTGAAACGCCTCGTCCCGAGTCCTCTTCGGGGAAGAGGCGCCTTTTGGCGCCCTACTGCGCACTTCGCGCGCTACACACAGAAACGCCTGTAGAAGGCTAGGTCCGCGTGCAACTGATATGCGGGCGCGGCTGTGTCAACTACGTATACGCGTACACGCTAAATTATAAAAATCATGTCACATTATTCACTTCCAGCAACGTAGTAAGTTTGTACTTCATCTCATATCACAGGGCCCACAGACTGCAGCAACTGCCGCGGATGTACTTATCAAGCCGCATAGTCTCATAGAATCACAACACTTATACACAGGCTTTTGTGCCGTTGGTACACAGCCAGTATATTTACTTTGCGTACTATAGTTTTTAGGCCAGCTTAATTTGTATCATATAGGGCAGTTCGGACGTGCTCAGCTGTAAGCCCTAACGATTATGGTTGGATTCAAAATTGGCAGAAGCTAAAGAACAGTACGTCCATGCATATTTTATAAGCCACTTACTTCATTTACTTCCGGTATAGCCAGTGGTATATTCGGCACAGCGCAAACCTTCTGTATACTGCAGTGCATGTGTGTTGCCGACGTTGAAAAACTAAAATACTATATAGGCCAACTCACGCGGGATTCTATACTCACAGCCTGGTTGTCTGACTGTTTGACGTGTAAAATAGACTTATGTATATGCATGCATGCATGAAGAGGAAGTAATGATCTTAGAACCTCATGACTCATAGATCATTGACCCGTGGTAATAATTACGTCGCGTTATACTTGCACCATTTATGCATGATCCTGTGCACGTGTGTACAAGTGCTCATCAGCGTGCAGTAAATTAACATCGCCATTAACTTCGTCCTTGAGGCTTGATGTGGTTGAAGACCCTAACATCAAGAAGATGCATGCAAGCTCTGACGTTTAATTGATGTTGCTCCATGCATTCCACTGATGCATCAACATTCATGTATATGGTAACTGGTAAGGCGATTCAGTTGAGCATCATCTGCTGAGTTGGCTGATTTGAGTTTTAAAAGATATAAAAACATTCTCTCTGATAAATTTTAGTGGTGTATAGGATTTGAAGGTAATGGTGGTGGTGTAAAAAGGAAGGGAACAAGGGGTTTGAGATATGATAAGCACAAGAACAGCATTACATTTATGTTGCTAAATATATAGGAATATTGTGGCTTATTTAATCTCTAACAACCATGCAGGCTTCATAAGCTTGCACATATTTAACTAATGACAGCCATCAAAACATACCATCACATGCAAACAACAATTTATTAAAGCATTCATCAGTAATTTTGATTTCCAAAGACATGAAGTGATCGGATACTTTGGTCTGTTGTCTATGAAGTGGCTCAATTAAACAATCCATATTTTGCATCATGGATTCCAAGTTCCAGAGCATGCTGCCCATGCATGTGTTGGGACAAAATTGTGGGTGGGTGCCGGTATGAGGGGCATTAGTAGTAGTGGATTCACCTTTACTAGTTTGTGGTTACCTGACAGCTTCACCTGCTGTCAGAGGTACACATACAATGTAGGAAAATGGCATTTTGACTTCTTGCCTGTAAGTCTTGGAGAAACACAGACATGGCAGCCTGGTAGGACAGAAAGGCTCTGGAGGTGCAAGCTTAACTGATTATACACGCACTCCAAATATACTGAATCCCCCAAAAAGTATATTTAAGGTGCTGCTATGGACTTGATGGATTCACATAACATCATAAAAGTTTCTCTGAAAGGAAGCAATTAACAAATGAGTAAATCCAGCAATAGCAGAGCATCATGTGCATCTAAATGGCACAACCTTTCACCCAATTCCCCCCCACCCCACCCCACCCCACCCCACCCCCACCCGCATGTATCGCTGCATGACAGAATGTAATATACAGTGTCACGCAGACCATGCATATGAATAATATGCAGACGCAAAATATGCAGACGTCTGTATATGAACACATGATAGCTGATGATCTCTGACTTTCCATAATTAAGTTCTTTGGTGATTAACTGAAGGGGGAAGACGGAATGGTTGGGAATATGACGAGGGGGTTGTTGGAAACATGTTCCATGTTCTGCAGAATACCTCACCCCCCCCCCCAAAAAGCCACACCACACATGGTGTTACAGATGGTCTTCCTCTCACCCCCGGAACAGCCACAATGATTGCCATATGTATGTGTGGTCCCTCCTATATTTAAACTCAAAACGTGCAACATCGGATCGTAACATCAACTCAGATCAGTAGTCATATTACCATTTCATCATTTAAAAAATATAAAAAGAATCTGACACACTACAAATCAGTTAAGTACCGCCCGCCCCCCCCCACACATGCACCGCTTTAAAATCCTGTATCCGCGCCCCTGAACCGGTACTGTAAAAAGCCTATAACAGATCTATTAAGAAATGTTCACTGATGTACCGTACCAACGGTTATTTTGTACGAGGTAACATGCTAGCTTGCGCAACTCATATTGATACAGTCATACAGGTTTAATAATGTAGATGTAGGGCGGCTAGCCATAATTATATATGGTTTTGTAAATTGATGCTAAAACCCTTCCTTGCTCATCAACGATAATTTTACATGTATATTTAATCGGATCGGAATGTTTTTACGTACATGTACATGTATATGGATACTGTAGAAACATCCGGGAAATTCCAGGCATTCTTGCCAAAAATAGTAGTCATAACCGCACCGGTAAATCCATGTATAAATATAGATACAATAACACATTTCCAAACCTCAGTACAATCAAGACATGGCAACGGTATAGCATGATCAAGAGCTACTACTCTGATACGCTGTTTTGTCAGTATCAGAATTCGAAACTACTGAAAGATTATAGTAGATGTTTACTCAAAAACGTATAAGCGTTAGTCCATGCAACACATACAAACATGCATGCACACAAATCACACATAAGAGCACCTAAATGTTAATTCACACTCAATATATTACTAGTATTGCTGCGCACAGCGGATAGGCAGCCAGTTACTACGAGCTCATTACGTCATATATATATATCATGCGATGATATATATGTATAATTAAATTTAATAATAGAATGGCTCCTCCCACAAGGGGGAATGGTTAGACAAAATTAGGTTGACCAAATGTAAATACTAGACAAGCTACCACGTCACAGGCCATCATGATCAAGAATTGTGAAGGGACTGTCCCTAGGCCAACATGGCTGCGCATTGAAGGGACTGTCCCTAGGCCAACATGGCTGCGCATTGAAGGGACTGTCCCTAGGCCAACATGGCTGCGCATTGAAGGGACTGTCCCTAGGCCAACATGGCTGCGCATTGAAGGGACTGTCCCTAGGCCAACATGGCTGCGCATTGAAGGGACTGTCCCTAGGCCAACATGGCTGCGCATTGAAGGGACTGTCCCTAGGCCAACATGGCTGCGCATTGAAGGGACTGTCCCTAGGCCAACATGGCTGCGCATTGAAGGGACTGTCCCTAGGCCAACATAGCGGCATGCATCCCTAGGCTAAAAATGGCTGCACTGAAAGGATTATTAACATGGAAGAGATGATCCCTAGTAGACGTGTCCACCGTATCATTAATTAGAACATGATGCCATTAGAAT
>OX442426.1:5586829-5724584 GCA_949361645.1 Spongilla lacustris | reverse complement strand
TTTACCCTTTAAGTTTGGTAGAACTTTTTTGTCTTTAGAGGTACCGGAAAACCGATCAGATGTAGGTACTCCCCCAGGTCTTAATCTATATGGATTTCAAATTTCACGAACTTTGGTTGATGCCCAAAGTGTCATCCAACAGCCTATGTGTTTAAATATGGCACGTGCTATTCATGAAACCAACTCACGTCAAACGGTATTAGGTGGTGAAGCACTGCCCGTATAACATGGTTTTGCAACTTTTTAAGAACATTTCTTACCTTTGAGTACCTTATAGCGTTAACAAAGTTTAACTCGAAATAAAGACTACCATTATCTTCGAGGTACCGTAAAAAGAAGTATTTATAAACGCAGTTTTGCTATAAATCTACATACTATGAAAATACCATAATTTTTGGGCCGATGCCCACCAAGATTTTCTCAGGTAGTGACTCGTCCCCAGATATCATTTCCAGTGTGTTTACAACCCTATATGTAACCCTTTCACGATGCTAGCATGTTGCAACGATCTGTTAGTGTGTATTTTTCCAATTAGGATGAAGACTGCAGAAGATTTTAAGAAGTTGATAGAAGGTTTTAGTGGTGATATCAGTGCTGACAATGCACTACAGGTTTCAGCAATAAGAAATGGCTTGGTAGTGCACAACTTAATGCAGCAAAGCATTTTTTAAAACTGCCAAAATGGTGGCTTTTATTCATGAAGGAGTATGTGGGAATATTAATGCTTTAAAAGACATCAATACAAAAGCTCATGGAGAGAATAAAAATTATGAAGAAGCATCTTGAAAGGGTTTGGGAAGATATTGTTAATCCATTAGGGGATGAGTTTCCACTTCCTATTCAAACCCTGCTATAACATCTGTGTGCCCTCCTAAAGAATTGCCAAGTAGTTCTACTTGTCAAACCTCTTTGAAATTAAGAACTCCTTGCAAGAAATGTGGAATAAAGAGAGTAAAACTAAGAGAATTACTCATTTCAAAGCGGATGCTCAGTCGCAAGTATCAAAATATTATAAGTAAGCAACACTGATGACAATCGTAAACTTTGACAAGCTTTGAGCAGAAAAGTAACTATTGAAAGAAATTTGCGTGCACATTTAAATAATCTTTAAAAGGAGACAAATCAAAAGGATGCCACTTTGAAGCGATTGGCAAATGAAAACTTATTATTAAAAAACACAGGTAATTTGCATGAAATAGCTTCATTAAAACATTCTAAGGTGAAAATGAGGTCTGCTCATAGGAAACGTGAAAAATATCACAAAAGTAGAGAGTGTGCTCTGAAGAGAAGTAATGCCTTTTTAAGTGAGAAGGTCTGCAATCTTGAGTTGGAAAATGAAGCATTAAGGGCTGAAGGTATAAGGTATCTGCTACTTATTGGAAACGAGGAAGCAGTCAAGAAGATGGAGATTATGTTTCAATGACGCTATTTGGATTCTTAGTTGACTATATCACAGATGATTTGCACATTAATGAAATTGATGTATAACACTATTATATACTTCTTATGTGTGCAAGACTTGTAAAAAAAATTTGATGTGATTATATTATAGATTGTAGTTGCTATAGCGAAGAGAACAAAAAACGTCACAATTTTTTATGCGCTACCGCATGGATTACCATAGCCGCAAAATCCGATGTTTGGATCGCTATAACTTTTTCACTGCTTATGCAAATGCCACGTTTCACATTTCATTTTTAATTCATTTAATTTGCTCTTTAAGGCAGTACCAAACTTGGTGCAAAATATTGCGCTTGAAAAAAATATACCCGTACCTATAATAAATAATAAATTAAATAAATATAAGCACCAGTGCCACTCGTGTCTTTGACAGCTAGTGACCTGTAAGTCATCAAGTAACTTGAACGTTAACGCGGACAGCACTCCTGCAAAATTGTGTCGTAGCCTGCACATCAATATCACAACTGACTGGAAAAGGGTTGTGGGTTTTTTGCAGCGGCAGCGGAACCGGGGGGGGGGGGGGGGGGGGGGGGGCGGGGGCGGGGGGGGGCGGGGGAGGGGGGGGGGGGGATTTACCCCCCCTCCCCCAACTTTACCTTCAGCATGATTTTTGATTCGATATTTAAAGTGCAATATCAGGACCCCCCTTCCACGGCCTAACGCGGACAGCACCCCCATCCCCCCTCCCCCCACTGGTTGAATCAGAGGTCATATATAGACCTATCATTATGTATTCATAGTTTTACTTCCCACTATAAACTGACACCTTCCGCCGCCCCTGTTTTGTTGTTGTTTTGGTCGCACACGGAAAAGCCTGCATGACCCTGGTTCAGTGCCTCTTGGTCTTGTTGGAATTTAGATCGTACCGACTCGTACGCCGCTGAAAATTTGCATACACGCAAGTATATGTATATACTGTACTGTCTGCATGTGAGAAACAAAGCAAGCCAATGAATTCCATTAAATACGTTTAAAAATGTCTGTTAAAAATAATAATTTTAAAAAAGGACAGCAGCCAGCATTAGATCTACGAAAGAACGGCACGTGGCCGTGCTATAACTGCCATGACGGCTACAGCAGTGAGCAACACCCAGTCCCTGCAGTGCGACCCTTTTTCGGCTTCTCTGTAGTGTAAGAGGGTAGAGGAATGTGCATGTCACTAGAACAACAAAACCAGTGGTTTTGGGTTATTCCCACCAGGAATTTTCAGCACGATGTAGATGGTAGCCTCTCTCCTTATGCCGCAGTCGTCCAACGTCTTCTCGTCATCTTCGAGTTGCTTTTCGTCATACACTAGCCTCTGCTGGCCCGCAGGTATGCCTTCCTTGTCGGTGATCTTTTCTTTAATGTTGGCTATTGTGTCTGTGCCCGACACCTCCAAAGTGATGATGCGTCCAGCTAGTGACTTCACGTATATCTGCATCGCTAATCTGAGTCCCCCCCCCCCCCCCCCCCCCCCACCGAAATAACCACGCCCAATACGTCCTGTGTACATTTGTAAATTGATTATGAATGAGATAAGCATAGTTATTATTTAAACAGTGGTTCCAAAAAATAGGTGGCCATTGTAGACATGTCCGGTGCATAATATTATGATTATAATTATGCAGAGGTGACCGGCCAACTCAGGTGACAGTTTTTGCTTATTTAGGCGCCTAGTCTAGCTTGCAAAAACCATTGTCCAGTTTTGTTATTACATGTGATTGCATAATAATATTGTGATGTTTCAAAAACGATCTTTGACAACTGCAGAGTTTATAAACTTATATATGTTAATTAATCAATCATTTCTTTTTATCAAAGTGCTTTCCTATTAAACGTTGTTGCTATATATTCAAAGGCGTTCGTGGACACCTGGTGATATGCTGAAAGCATAATGCCTACAGCGAAGAAGTATACATGTAAAGAAAAAGAGTTCACGCCCAACTTCACGCCGGAACCATGATGGCTAGGGAGTACTGATGATGAATTGTAATTGAAAAAGAGACATACTAAACTAATTATAACCTATATATTACTCAAAATGCCTCGATCACAGTGTATTCAGATGAATTAGGCAGCTAAGGCAGGTATATATTATAATTATAATGTAATATCACAGAGGATAAAAATTATCGAGAGTTACGGCAGTAACTCTCATATAGGATTTGTGCCGTATCATGAAATCATTCAAAAACGCGATCCGCGACGAACCGAGAAACGGATAGTGTAGGCTCTTTATTGCTATCGAGCCACAATGGAAAGACGATCATTTTCATGTTTTGTTTAAGTCGCCAAACCATTTACTTTAAGAGAACAAAAAAGGTCGTAGTTCTCGTTCCCAGACCGTAATTGGTCCAAAGTCGTCGTCGTCGTCTTTATGGGTGAGTATAACTCGAGATAGGAAGGGTTTTAAAGAGCGCCAGTTACACCAATAAATGTAGAAAAATCCTACCGACTGCCCCTTGATGTCATGTTTGGTACGAAGCAATAATTACGTCCGAGTACACAAGCGTTCCCATGACAATACCCATACGTATAATTAGACATTTATGGTACCACTAGTGGCGTTGTCAAAATGCCTTCACGGGAACGAAAGAGTAGAAAAAAAAAAGGGACAAGAGGAATACGTCCTAAATCGAGACTATGAGTTAGAGTCCTCCCGAGTTCGGTACGATGCTGATGCTGAATAAAGGCGGGCGTCTGCTCGTGACATGCTGTCACATGCACAGAGCAAATCTGAACTTATAAGAGGCGGCGCCAAATTCTGACAAGATTCGAGCTTTTTAGAGGCTAAAGATTCAGGCGAATCGATAAACTAGTTGGGCTTCACAAAGGAGTCTATATTGGAGAAACCGCGTTCAGCGAAAAGGGCGCAGCGTAAGCGCGTGAGGCGGAGACAGCACGCTACAACGGAAATACAACTACCGCCAAAAGGTGAGTTGTGCATGGAATATTATGGTTTGGCGCGCTTCTTTTAGTCTAGAGCAGCTGGAAAAGTGCTTTAAACATTGTGATGACATGTACAGCTGGATTTTGTCATGCTGCATAATGGGTGTTGCTACACAGTATTCATATTATTGATATATGATGCACTATTTCTGTTACAGTTATGTTTATTATGCTTTGCAAAACAGTTCAAGCCACTTTTAATGTCACCCGTAGTATAGTACACACAAATAATGCATGACATGGGGTCGACATTATTATGTGGCTTCTACATGTATTATCAGTGTCAAAGTAAGTAAATTTCAGTATTGACTGCATGCTTCCATCTCCTTAAATCATTTTAGCTATTCCCTGTATGAACCCAATGATAGTGTTCTAATGGAGTAGAAAGGTGGCCTTGAAAAGGCTATTCTAAGCAATAGGACATTGCTAGATGAGTTAAATATGCCTTTTGCCAGACCCATCCATGGTTAGCACAAAAGGTTACCACTAGATCTGCACATGCTGCTGTTAGCAAAGTTAGTGCAGATACTAAGGCACTGAACATTCGAAGAACAAAAGCAGGGGGATTGTTAAAAGATGTTCGTGCTATTAATGCAATAAAATTATCAGAAAATGATATTTTAGCTGGGGTAAGGCATCATAGTGCTGCCTCAGAACCCTATTTCTATGATACCTCTTACAATCACAAAAATAGCATGGGCCTATACCAGTAGACCTCAATGGTAGGTGTATTATCAGACGATTGTCCAAGCAGATTCACTTGCCTAAAATAGGCGACAATGAGTGAGATTGGGCCTCATGATACCCTCCACCTTGAGTGGATAATACATATATGTCTGAGGCATATATGGGGGACCTATCCTCAATGGCAATTGAATAAAATCACAAAGAAGGTAACCCCAGGAGTTTATAAGTTTGATGTTTGCTTCCATATAGTCAGAAACAAACCACAAAACATGATGTTGCTAGGCCTAGGCAGTGACATGTTCAGTGTTGCTACAGCTGGACATCAGTATGCATAGCATTTTGGTGGGTACTTCTGTACAGCTGGTATAAATGGCTGATTCTTTTCTCTCTACCACTAATGGCCCCTCACCCAAACAAGTGTCTATCACATTTCTGAGTTACATAAATGTACATACAAGTACAGGTTCTGATGAATGCACTTGCCTGTACTAGAGGGCAGGTGCACAATGTCATACTGGTACCTGGTTATATTAAGGCAACCCAATGTAAAAAAAAATGAAGGGAACAAGATATAAAAAACATTCTCTCTGAGAAAGTTGGTGGTATATAGGATTTGAAGGCAATGGTGGTGTAAAAAGGACGGGAACAAGGGAGCAACGATGATACGAATTTTTTTAACAGTCCTATATTTAGCAACGTAAAATGTACGTACTACAAAAGTGATAAATATAGGACTGTTAAAAAAAATTCGTATCATCGTTGCTCCCTTGTTCCCTTCCTTTTTACACCACTATTGCCTTCAAATCCTATATACCACCAACTTTCTCAGAGAGAATGTTTTTTATATTTTGTAATAATAATTGTGTAGTCTAGTTGTATGTTTATATATCAGTGTGTTTGTGTATGTCCATTTATCCTATTATAACTAATAATGCGTGGGGTCAAGAGGCTGTGAAGAGTTTTGCTCAGTTGGCTTCACGGCTGGCAATCACCTGCTCCTAGCCAAAGTCGAACTTTATGGCAGTCTAAACACCTACCTTGTGCGATCAGTAGCATCGGCCATCCTTAGTAGGACTGAGCCCCCCTTTGAACTGTTCTCTGTTACTTGCTTGCTATATTGCCTTATATATATGTAATAATTATCATTATAATAAATTAATAAAAAAACTACTTTTCAATAATAATAATAAATAAATATCATCTTGTTTTACTAATTAGTTATTATTTAGTGTGTTATTGTTAGATGAATATTTATATACAGTGTATAGTTATTATTATTATTATAACTACTTTTAAAAATAATTATTATACATGTACCCCAGCAAACTTTGAATTTGCCTTGAATAGAAATACCTCAGTTAATGTGCGTGCTTGAGTTGGCAGGTGTGTACTTCAACCATGATTAGACACACACGTGTACTCATAATGTTCCACCTCCCTCCCAACCCCCCTAAAGGAAAAATCAGTTTTACAAGCTATGTGAAGAGACTGATGGATCTGATAGAGAGACATCTTTGGATGCCCAATTACAGAGACAATAAAATCATAGGCTATGAAAGTGTGCAGTGACAACCAACAAATGATCGACATGCTTACCTGGAGGCTGGTCTCATCCATCTATTGTATAGCAACTGTCCCAGTACTGACATGCTATTTCCCTATTTCGATTGCATCTCAGCCAACATTGACAGCATTTATCCCAGTTCTTGTAACATCGTTTCCAACTGTTGTAGCATGTGCTGTAATCAGCAAGGCATTTGCTCAGAATAGCCTTGCAACTCTTATTCTGAATCCTCTTCTCTGCTGCATCTCATCCTTCTTTTTCTCTGCTTCAGCCATCTTCTTTTCTGCTTTGACCATCGCATCTTTTGCTTCAACCACCTTCTTTTTCTACTTCAGCCATCTTCTCTTCTGCTACCTTGAGCAAAAAATCATAATCAAACATAGCACCAAGCAATCTTAGGTTTAAACTCTCTATTTTATGGAAATACTTCAAAATAGATATTTGAATCAATGCGTTGGTGACATTGGAGAAAGATATGAACTCGGAGACTTAACACCACTTGCTAATACATCAAATGAGAGAGAAAACAAATACAAGGCACTATCTCTTCTTCCTTGCCTCAACTGAATAGAAGCAGTAAAGCTTGCACGGAGGATTATCACATAAGCAATTTGAATTGCTGTTGTACAACCAGTGAGTTGATAACTTAAAGTAAGATAATATATGTTGTTGTCCATGCAGTCTTTTAGACAATAGCGGAAGTGATTCGCGCAACCTGATTGGTCAATTGCAGGTACCTAAACGCGGTAGAAACCTCGAGAGGGACTCTAAGTGCCAGAGGGGGGGATTCTAAGTGCCCTGGGCACTTAGAATCCCCCCCTCTGGCACTTAGAATCCCTCCCGCTGGCACTTAGAATCCCTCCCGCTGGCACTTTTTTAAATTTTTGAATACCTTTTTAAATATTAAATAACATGAGTTGCGTACATGATGTATTGAAGTGTTAGCTCAGTGCTCATTGATACTCTGAGCATTACTAGTACATGTTGGTCCATACTGTATATTAAAAGTTACGTTTGCACAAGAAATTATATACGTTCCAGGTACGACGTTCTTCATTGCATTTGGAGACTCTATGCCAGCATGTTTTGATACCATCGGCAAAGGCATGGACACGGTACCCATGCACTCGTTTTGATGCAATACAAGTTTACAACTCAAGATATCTGAATATTCTCACGCTGAAAATCAGCGGTTCTTTTATAGGAGCGAATACCGTTCACTGCGCGAGACCATATCGTATGCAGCTCTGCATGTTCCGCGCATATTCTTCGATACGTATACCACCATATGAACCGTATGCGGTTTTCCATATGATTCATATGCAGAGTCAGCATAACTACCGATTCGGACTGATCACTCATACGAATGGTATCGTGGTCTGCATACTATCTTTGCATATTAATTGTTATGCATCTGCATGCGTTGTGCAGACTCTCCATACGGTACTTCATACGAAGCGTATGCTGCATTGTTGTACGTCCGCTTGCATGGGGGTCTGCATATGAAGCCGTACCCAGTCCAATTAAAATGTACCATTTTTAATAATACTTTCAGCTTGTACATTAGGAACAAAGTTTGTATGCACTCTCCAAGTACATGCAGACGATGAGTTTTCAGATGCTGCAAGGCACACACTGGTGATGGGATTAAGGGCATCGATCAGGGGGTGGCCTTTTCAAGGATTCTTTTCCCCTCCTCAATTAGGTACTTGGATAAATCGCGTAAGTAGGTCCGTAAATCGATGATCTAAAACTACGTCGAAAGCTGGACACGTATTTCGTAAAGTCGGAAATCTTATAGAAGCGAAGAAAGTTGTTCGATTATCTGCGAGGTTGGTCCGACTGCATAGCTTGATTTAGTAAGCCGATTTGTTGTAGAATGAAACGCCATTGCCTAATTTCGAGCCGGTTCTTGATCTTTTTTTTTTTTACGCATTGAATTCGTAGTATAATCTTGGGAATGAATCTTGACTCTGATTGTGAACCAACTATCACAGGATATATATTTTTATTTAAGTTAGGCATCGAATCATCATATTACAAAGTATGAGGACGTTTGGATGATGCCCAAGGGGTGCTTTAACTACCCAGGCGTTTTGTGTTGGTCTGCATGAAAAAAGGACACACATGTTCATATAAATGTATCTTTATACTTAAACTAAGTAGGTTAACTTGGATTCTTTGTCTACAAAGCATAAGCACATAACCATTCCTTAAAATCAATTGTTTTGTGACTACCCTATTTATTGCACACCCCATTCTTCAATCAACTAAGTTGTAAATAAAATTAATTTGAAGACTTAACAAATCATTTTATTTCTATTGTTGTAACATTGTAATTCGATGATGCCCAAGCACTGTTCTTTTCAAGCCAAGTATTCATGTTTAATTAGATGCATGCATCCATACGGGCATTACATATATGAATGATGCGCATGTGCGCAACCATTGTTTTTTTGCTATTTTGAATGAAGACAGTTATTGATCTAAGGAGGCTCATTAATGATTATAAAAAGGATGTGAGTGAGCATGGATCCCTTCTAGCTCTTGAAATAAGAAATGGCTTAGTGTTGTACATCAACTCCAACCTAAAAAATGCCAAACCTATGGAAAAAGCCAAGATAGTAGCAAAACTAGCAATATTAATGCATTGTGCACTTCCATTAAGCGTGTACTTCAAACTATCAATGATATGAAGAAGCATCTTACTAGAACCTGGGAAGATATTGTTTTTTATCTTATAATAA
Organism: Spongilla lacustris; assembly: GCA_949361645.1. Classification (NCBI taxonomy): domain Eukaryota; kingdom Metazoa; phylum Porifera; class Demospongiae; order Spongillida; family Spongillidae; genus Spongilla; species Spongilla lacustris. The sequence goes on along the minus strand of OX442426.1, from coordinate 5,715,194 downwards.
TCTGAAATTTGAATTGCGATTAAATGAACAAACAAATACATTCAAAATTCCACTTTCATCAATCAGTGCACAACACACTAGTCAAATGGGCACCTCCTGCTCCATACCAATAAACCTTAGATCTAGCTGCACTGAATTTTGGGAAAGAAAAAGTTCATTAAGGAAGTTTATGACATCAAATGAGGTTCTCAAAGCAAAGCTTTGAGTTACTTGGTAGTGTTAAAATGCAAAACCGCTATTTTCAAATAGAAAGTCAGATATTGAAAAAACACTCCGTTCTAAATTGCTAAGTGCAAAAAATAATAATTATCAATGATTATGAAGTTGACGCAGGAAAATTTGTCATTAAAGCAAGGAAGCCATCACAGTGAAGCAAAACAGTTAAAAAGATCATTTGTTGCATTGAGATATACCTACTACAAATCCATTATTTCCTATAAGATGAATGAGCAGAAATGGAAGAAGGAAAAGAAAGACTTAAAAGAAAAAATGTGCCACATGAAAATTGAAAATGACATGTTTCAATCTCAGTTGGAGGAGCTGGCTTGTAAGGAAGAATCTTCAAAAAGAATAAATTCTAAAAATGATGAAAAAACTTATAATGTTGCTTGTCGTAAAGCAGTCTATTGCTGTTTAGAATACCATGTACCTATAACTAATATAAGTCCTGTTATTGAAGGGGTTTTAAGAGAGAATGACAATATATGGGCTGTTAGCAGATTACATTGCTGGGGATCTTAATTTAAGTGAACTGAATACATGAATACGCTTGATTGTACATAGTGTAGTGTGTTTGATATGTTTTTTTTGCATTAAAAATTGTACTGGCAGTTTGATTTGTGTAGATTTCATCAGTTAGTACCATAATTCAGTACGTATAGTTATGTGTACTATTTGGCAGAATAACCTTCCTTCTTATCATGACCAATAGTAAGCGTTAGTTACTTATTGAAGCAAAATCCAATGCATCTCTATGTATGATATTAGTGATACTATGTATTTTAAAGTTTTGGTTAAGGCTGCACACTTATTTATATCTCTGTACTGATTATAAACTCAACCGGGACAGTTTTTGTTTCGCGTACCCTATTAATTCACGTACATTCGCGATCATTTCATTTTTGATCTTTCGAATAGCGTGGTGCTCGCAAAGAAACGCATAACCATGAGTATAAAGTATTTTTGGAATGCAGAATTTTTGCTCTTTCCAACGATATATAATATGGGGCTGAAATCACAATTTGAAAAAAATATCCAACTACCTAACTATAGACACGCATCTGCATTTTAGTCCTCATACTAAGCATTCGACATACTGGTCCCGATATGTATCCCGATACGAGCATTGCTGCATATGTATCAGCATATGGTATCATATGCAGAGTCTGCATAGTTCTGCATACGATACACTTCTGCGCGGTGGTTGATACTGCGATGCCCCGTTCGTTCCATAACCAACTGCTCGTCAACTCCTGACTGGTACAAGCGGGTAGCAGCAGTGGCTCTCAATGAATGATTGGTTTTAAATTCACTGATTCCCGCAGCGTTGCACATGCGAGCTTATTTCCGGTGTCGACGTCAGTGCTGTCCACTTGTGGTAGGCAAATCTGACGGCAAGTTTAAATCGGCAACTTCATCCATTTAAAAGCTTCATTCACATCGGAACCATCGCATAACCAGTCAAAAAAATCGGCACTAAGGATTTCCACTGTATACCTTCAAACGGTTGCTATGTACGTATCAGCTAATTGCTGCGTTGAGTGATAATTTATTGGTTGCTACGTACGCGTTGCTATACTGTCACCTTCGGGATCCACGAATAATATTTGGGTAAAAGTCAACATTGCACTTCCGAACGTGCACAAAGTATGTGTTATGTGTTGCAGTACTCATAAACTTGCATGCTTGAAGATCTAAGTCACGTAGATCCCTCGGTTTCAGTGTCTAACCTATATATAAACACTGTAACACAGCCACTTCAAGCATGCAAGTTTATGAGTACTGCAACACATAACACATACTTTGTACACGTTCGGAAGTGCAATGTTGACTTTACCCAAATATTATTCTATTCTGGCATGCATTTTCTCTTATTGTAGCACAGCTGCATGGGTACCACTGTCACCTTTGCAAGAATGGAGCAAGAATAGAGCACAGCAGTTTGATATGAACTCCTGCTGCTGAAAGATGTTCACTATGAGTCCAAGGACCACCCCCCCCCCCCCCCCCCCCCCCTCTATATTGAAACACTGATTCTGCTATCTCACATTCATAACATAACAGAAATGAATACATGTGCATGGCAATGTCAGAATTGAAGTATATAATGCAGTTGTGCCAAAAATTTCTTAAGTGCTATGTGTGAGCCTATTAGCAAATATGCTTGACCTTGCAACCATTTGCCAGCCACAATTCCAGTAATCCTGACATGTTAGGTAACTCCCTCCCACCTACCACTCCACTCGAATAATGTCAGTACCCATAGCAGTTAGCTACACGACCATCAGTGAACTGACGTTTAAGCTGTTTGCCAATGTGGAGTTTGTACCTAATTTACAACACATATTATATGTCTCAGAGCTTCTGAGGCCAGGCTGGGTGGGGTGACCCTTGCTATGTCGACCATCCTGCAGAAGCTACCACACATGCACGACAATGTAACTGCTACCTGTAGATAAACCACCTGTAGCTTCCTGGACTCGGCACACCCCCCAGCAATAGAGTAGTCTACCAATTGGGGCACCAAGTATATATATGTCCAGAGAGAGTATCTCAAATCGGGTGGGAATGAGATGTTACCTTTCCTTCTGAATAACCCAGGTTCACGTGGATGCTCATTGCAGGGCCCAACTCCTCAATCCGGTGCTCCATCGTCGAGGTACCAGGCTTGAAGGAGGAGTTCAGCACATCCATAATCTGCATCCACGACTTCTGGAGGACCAACGCAAACTGCAAGGGATCCAATGGGGTCACCTTGAGGCATTCCAGACTCGAAGCCGATCCTGCCAAGAGGGTGCCATATCAGAGGACAGGTCCCTATAGCACCAAGACACCCAAGGTTGCTGCAGCTCAGGGAATAATGTATGTAGTACATTCATCGATATTAAAGTCGTTCCTCGTGTCCACCTTGAAGACAAAAAAATTCTTGTTCATCTAGTGCTTCATGAAAGCATGGACTGCCATCTCTGCCCCTGGCATGACAGGCCAGACCAAACTGCTGGAGTTGGAAGAACTCAGCTGCCTTGTCTTTCACCAAGGCACACATGTATTTCCCTGTCAACCTCTTTGTTGTCTACGCCCACAGCAATATGAGGCCTGGAGACTATCTCCTGCCAAGAACTTTGATACTGACGTAGGTACCTTACCAGCCTGCCGTGAATATTAATAATACAATTGCAAATTCAAACTCCACTGCATGTCAATTATCTTTGCTGCTCCTTATTGTGTATTCAGCCTCAGTCTTCTGCTATGGATTTAAGAAAATTTAATGCTCGGTGAAAATAAGAAAGGACAACTAATATAGCACTTCAGTAAAACTTTGCAATGTAAACATTTATAATATGAACATTTCTAGAGAAATGGAAATGTAGCAGAGGGCGGAATGGCTCGCGAGAGTTCAACTTTTTACAGGCGTTTGGCTGACATGAAGCAGTTTTTTTACCAGCCTTCCTTTACCAAAATAGTAAATAGGACATTTGCTTGCCGTGTGCTACGCACGTGCATGCAGTTATTGCCCCAGCAGCTTTGCATGCAGCTTTTGCGATTTTGTATTCAGTCAATTGCAAAAAAAAATTTGCGACACTTATTCTATACCGCGTAGTCTCGTACCCAGACCCTCAACCGCAGCTGCGGATGGATTACATCACCGCTACGCGGAAAGAGAGTCTGGAGAAATTGCTTACTTTTTTGTGACCATTGGGCGGTCCTTAATTAAATTCACTCATACCCCTGTCACGCGCTGCGGGTTGCAGTGCGGTGATGTCACCGCTTTCTTGACTTGAGGTTCTGCGAACGAAATGCGTGTAATGTGCGCCAATGAAGCGCTAATAAATAACAGAAGAATATTGCACAGCAGTTCAGCAGGAGACTTGGTTCCGTATCTGCCTATAGCTAGTTCTGTGCGTACTACATTGTAAAAGACTGAATGTGTTTGTTGGCTTTGTATGGGCTGCTTTAGTTTATATGGAAAGGTAAACTGTGCAGCAGTTGGATGATGTAGAAAAAGAAATTAAATCACGTGTTCAAAGTGGAGAAGGAATGGAGCTGGTTTCTATGTTCTCAGGACTAACTTCCAACTGCCACAACAACCACTCCCACATCAGACACAGCCTCACTCCCAGCAGCCACAACCACTCCATCATCAGACACAGCCTCACTCCCAACAGCCTCAACCACTCCATCATCAGACACAGCCTCACTCCCAACAGCCTCAACCACTCCATCATCAGACACATGCAGCCTCACTCCCAGCAGCCTCAACCACTCCATCATCAGACACATGCAGCCTCACTCCCGGCAGCCACAGGGCAGGCTCACTTAGAGGAACCTCAATCTCTTGCTCAGCAACCACTCACTAGCTTACTGCTGTTGCTCCCTTCTTAGTGAGCGCATCAACCTGGTCCTTCATCAATGCCCTTACTCACTTAGGGGACTAACAACTTACTACCAAGATCGATCCACTCCTCCCCCTTCGCCTGTCAAAAATTGCTGGCAAAAGCCAGTAGCACAACGACTTTCCCGACCCAGTCGGAAGACTAACGAACACATCCTGACCGGCTGACCCATCACGAAACTTTCTATAACCAAGCGTTGCTCTGGAGTATCGCTATCGTAGCCAAGTGCCTGAGCAGCTAAACATACGTCCATGTTGAGCGCGTGACTTTCATGTATGAATTCTATCAAAAATGCAAATCACCGCATGCCTGCAATTTGATTGTCCCGTTGAAAATCCAACGGCGGGACCGCCCACTGGTCACAAAAGAGTAAGCAATTTCTCCAGACCCTCTTTCCGCGTAGCGGTGATGTAATCCATCCGCAGCTGCGGTTGAGGGTCTGGGTACGAGACTATATACCGCGTTGTTCGTTCTCGTCCGGTTATGGTTTATCTCGTACCCACGCGGTGTATCAACATACACAGTGATGTAAGACGCGCGTGACGTCAGGTGCAACTTATGAGAGCGCCTCATGGCTGACTGTTCGACGCTAACTTACAATCGTCATCTGAGATTCCTACAGACATCGGGGAAAACCCTAATCACCCTATTAAATACAACTTCCCTAAACGAGCGTTTGGTGTATTATTTAGTAAGACATCTTAGAGTGTTGTTCAGAACTTTGATTCATTAAATCATGCAGGGGAAGATTTCATTGCCATATAGCAATTTTGCTGCCAAAAATGCCTCTCAGATTCGATAGTTTCTGGGGCCCCTCCCCCATAACGTCACAATGACGCTAATTTTTCCGTTTGGACAAGCCCCCTTAGAATAAATTAATAAATGGCGACGGGTGTGCAGCCAGGTCTAGGCGGGGAATTAACCGAACGAAGGAAGCACAAGGAGGGCAAAAGTGACAAGATGGGCGAACCCGCTCCAAAGCCAACAAAGGACACGGGCAGCATACTACTCCTGCTACTGCTCTACATCCTTCAGGGCATCCCCTTGGGCCTCTCCGGTAGCGTGCCCATGCTTCTACAGGCGAACAAGGTAGGTTATCGCCAGCAGGCCATGTTCAGCCTCGTGTCCTGGCCGTTCAGCCTGAAGCTCCTCTGGGCCCCTTTTGTCGACGCTATCTACAGTCGCTCCTTCGGAAGACGCAAGTCCTGGCTGGTCCCAATACAGTACGGTATCGGGGGGCTAATGTTCCTCCTCTCCTATTGCGTTGATGACCTCATGGGAGGCGGGGAGGTCCAGCCCAGCGTCTTCGTTCTGACGGTGGCGTTCTTCGCGCTGCACTTCCTCGCCGCCACGCAGGACGTGGCGGTGGACGGCTGGGCGCTCACCATGCTCTCCAGGGAGAACGTCGGCTACGCGTCCACGTGCAACTCCGTGGGGCAGACGGCGGGTTTCTTCCTAGGGTACACCGTATTCTTGGCGCTCGAGTCCAAGGACTTCTGCAACTCCTATCTGCGCTGGGAACCTCAAGAGCGCGGGATAATGGACCTCTCTGCTTTCCTTTTGTTCTGGAGTGTGGTGTTTATGGTGGTGACCACCTTGTTGTGGGCGTTCAAGAGGGAAGAGAGGGAGAGACACGCTGAGGAGAAGGAAGGGGTACTTTCTGCCTACGTCCAGCTGGTCCGTGTTCTCAAGCTGCCCAGCATTCAGACCTACATCCTGCTCATCCTGACCAGCAAGGTCTGGCACACCCCTTCCCTTCTCTCCCTCCTGCCCTTCCTCCTCTCTCCTTCCTCCTCCCTCCCTCCTCCCTCCTTCCTCCTCCCTCCCTCCTCCCTCCTTCCCCTTCCCTCCCTCCTTCCTCCTCCCTCCCCTCCTCCTCCCTTCCCTCCTCCTCCCTTCCCTCCTCCTCCCTTCCCTCCTCCTCCCTTCCCTTCCTTCCCATATGGTGGTCATATGCTTCTTGGCCTGTACATGTAGCTACATAACGATGTACACTGTACCTAGGCCACAATTTGAGTAGTTGCCTTATGTGTATAGTATTCAGTATCTCGATTTCCTCCAATTGTTAGATTTTCTTTTTTTAATTTGAATACACATGTCTGATTAAAATGGTACTGCTACATTGCATTGTACCACCCAACAACATGTACGTGTAGAGTAAGAGCGGATAATGTTTGTTATTACATGTACATGTACACATGTACTTTGTTCAAACAATTGAAGCTATTATCGTCTGGGCTACCACACATGCTTCATAAATAATGTGTGTGCTACGTGTACATGTGTACAATAAGTTGAGTGTGACAGGATGCAAATCCCACGTTAGTACACATGTACATTGTGTATGTGTGAAAACTCTCAGCACCCTGTATGCAGAACATAGATGTCTTCTAACCCAGGGCTATTTTATACCCCCCATATCCCCACATACATGTACATGTAGGTTGCATTTTCAGCTGCTGACAACATTACTGCACTGAAATTGATCGAGAACGGTCTACCGCGAGACAAGATGGCACTTATGGCTCTTCCAATGATTCCACTGCAAATCATTCTTCCTCTGGTCATAAGGTGGGAGAAGTCAACATGTACCAAGAGCTGGTACATTTACATGTACTGACCTGATGTACATCTACCTTCTTTACATGTGCAATAATTTTATATGTCTACCCACAACCACAATAAGTTACATTTCCTCTTCACATGTGTACATGTACAATATCAAAGTACATGTATGTGTGGTTTTTACGGTGTATTGAAAGCATCAGGCCCTTCCTGCACTCTGCTTCCCCTTTCCCCTCCCCCTCCTCTTCCTCCTCTGCCCACCTGTACATGTAGATGTGTGTACACATGTGGAGTGGAGTAGTACACTTGTTATTGTATTCCTTATTGGGTCAATCTTGCCTAAGCTAGGAGACACTACTTTCCACACTCACTCCAGTTTGTTTCAAATTGTGTATGTACAGTCATGTACATATATGTATCAAATATGTTTTTCCCTGCATCCGTGAAAAGTATTAGTACCCCAAGGCCAGGTGGGTTGTGAGATGTAGCCCTTCAAATTTTTGACCTTTCCTGTACTGCCCGCCTGGATTGCAGCTCCTGTCCTGGTAGACCTGTGGTGATCATTTTGGTATCTGCATGTACCCTGTAGACAGACGGACACATACATGTACCACACCCACACACACACACACACACACACACACACACACACACACATACATGTACCACACACACACACACACACACACACACACACACACACACACACACACACACACACACACACACAATGAAAAAACAAACCAGACATGTACCTATTTGCAGCCGCCTTTGAAAGCTTATCAAAATGCACTTGTTGTATGGCCCTCACTTTTTCAAATAGCACAGTCTCCCTTTGGTACTATTAGACCCATTAGTTGCATTTTGAAGTAATCGGGATATATGAGTGGAGATCTCAAGCTACATGTACATGTGTACCGTAGAATTAATGCAATCCTTCACAATTGATTGCTATGTACATCTGTATATATCAATTAGGCTGTTGTTTACATCCATATGATGCATGTACTCATAATGATATACCTTGCTCAAGTTGACGAGACCCTCCAGTCACATACATGTATGTGTGTAGGTATATAATCATTGCTGCTTCAAGCATATGGTACATGTACATGTACCTGTATACACATGTACAGGTACCTGTATATGTGTAATCCTCCTAAGGTACATGTACATGTACTACAGGTATGTACACATACATATACATTACTTTACCATCAGCCTGTGCAACATGTACAAGTGTATGTACATGTATTACCTCTTTGTACACAAGTCATGCATGTAATAGTTTCATGTACATGTACATGTATACATACATTTAACTATTGTACTAAATGTACATGTATACGTGTGTCTCCATGGCAACAACCAGCCGAGCCACAAATGGGCCCCGTCCTCTGGACCTGTTCCTGAAGTCCTACTTCCCGCGGCTAGTCTTTGGTCTCCTCTATGCTGGCCTTGTGCTGTGGACACCTCTCGTCGGGAGCGATGGCCACTTCCCTTTGTACTACTATGCAGTGGTGTTGTGTGCTACTGCCATACATCAGGTACTGTGTGTTGGGCCATACATCAGTGTACTGTGTGTTGGGCCATACATCAGGTACTGTGTGTTGGGCCATACATCAGGTACTGTGTGTTGGGCCATACATCAGTGTACTGTGTGTTGGGCCATACATCAGGTACTGTGTGTTGGGCCATACATCAGTGTACTGTGTGTTGGGCCATACATCAGTGTACTGTGTGTTGGGCCATACATCAGTGTACTGTGTGTTGGGCCATACATCAGGTACTGTGTGTTGGGCCATACATCAGTGTACTGTGTGTTGGGCCATACATCAGTGTACTGTGTGTTGGGCCATACATCAGTGTACTGTGTGTTGGGCCATACATCAGGTACTGTGTGTTGGGCCATACATCAGTGTACTGTGTGTTGGGCCATACATCAGTGTACTGTGTGTTGGGCCATACATCAGGTACTGTGTGTTGGGCCATACATCAGTGTACTGTGTGTTGGGCCATACATCAGTGTACTGTGTGTTGGGCCATACATCAGTGTACTGTGTGTTGGGCCATACATCAGTGTACTGTGTGTTGGGCCATACATCAGGTACTGTGTGTTGGGCCATACATCAGGTACTGTGTGTTGGGCCATACATCAGGTACTGTGTGTTGGGCCATACATCAGTGTACTGTGTGTTGGGCCATACATCAGTGTACTGTGTGTAGGGCCATACATCAGTGTACTGTGTGTTGGGCCATACATCAGGTACTGTGTGTTGGGCCATACATCAGGTACTGTGTGTTGGGCCATACATCAGTGTACTGTGTGTTGGGCCATACATCAGTGTACTGTGTGTTGGGCCATACATCAGTGTACTGTGTGTTGGGCCATACATCAGGTACTGTGTGTTGGGCCATACATCAGGTACTGTGTGTTGGGCCATACATCAGGTACTGTGTGTTGGGCCATACATCAGTGTACTGTGTGTTGGGCCATACATCAGTGTACTGTGTGTTGGGCCATACATCAGTGTACTGTGTGTTGGGCCATACATCAGGTACTGTGTGTTGGGCCATACATCAGTGTACTGTGTGTTGGGCCATACATCAGTGTACTGTGTGTTGGGCCATACATCAGTGTACTGTGTGTTGGGCCATACATCAGTGTACTGTGTGTTGGGCCATACATCAGTGTACTGTGTGTTGGGCCATACATCAGTGTACTGTGTGTTGGGCCATACATCAGTGTACTGTGTGTTGGGCCATACATCAGTGTACTGTGTGTTGGGCCATACATCAGGTACTGTGTGTTGGGCCATACATCAGGTACTGTGTGTTGGGCCATACATCAGTGTACTGTGTGTTGGGCCATACATCAGTGTACTGTGTGTTGGGCCATACATCAGTGTACTGTGTGTTGGGCCATACATCAGGTACTGTGTGTTGGGCCATACATCAGTGTACTGTGTGTTGGGCCATACATCAGGTACTGTGTGTTGGGCCATACATCAGTGTACTGTGTGTTGGGCCATACATCAGTGTACTGTGTGTTGGGCCATACATCAGGTACTGTGTGTTGGGCCATACATCAGTGTACTGTGTGTTGGGCCATACATCAGTGTACTGTGTGTTGGGCCATACATCAGTGTACTGTGTGTTGGGCCATACATCAGGTACTGTGTGTTGGGCCATACATCAGTGTACTGTGTGTTGGGCCATACATCAGTGTACTGTGTGTTGGGCCATACATCAGGTACTGTGTGTTGGGCCATACATCAGTGTACTGTGTGTTGGGCCATACATCAGTGTACTGTGTGTTGGGCCATACATCAGTGTACTGTGTGTTGGGCCATACATCAGTGTACTGTGTGTTGGGCCATACATCAGTGTACTGTGTGTTGGGCCATACATCAGGTACTGTGTGTTGGGCCATACATCAGTGTACTGTGTGTTGGGCCATACATCAGGTACTGTGTGTTGGGCCATACATCAGTGTACTGTGTGTTGGGCCATACATCAGTGTACTGTGTGTTGGGCCATACATCAGTGTACTGTGTGTTGGGCCATACATCAGTGTACTGTGTGTTGGGCCATACATCAGTGTACTGTGTGTTGGGCCATACATCAGTGTACTGTGTGTTGGGCCATACATGTACATCAGTGTACTGTGTGTTGGGCCATACATCAGTGTACTGTGTGTTGGGCCATACATCAGGTACTGTGTGTTGGGCCATACATCAGTGTACTGTGTGTTGGGCCATACATCAGTGTACTGTGTGTTGGGCCATACATCAGTGTACTGTGTGTTGGGCCATACATCAGTGTACTGTGTGTTGGGCCATACATCAGTGTACTGTGTGTTGGGCCATACATCAGTGTACTGTGTGTTGGGCGGCCATACATCAGTGTACTGTGTGTTGGGCCATACATCAGTGTACTGTGTGTTGGGCCATACATCAGGTACTGTGTGTTGGGCCATACATCAGTGTACTGTGTGTTGGGCCATACATCAGTGTACTGTGTGTTGGGCCATACATCAGTGTACTGTGTGTTGGGCCATACATCAGTGTACTGTGTGTTGGGCCATACATCAGGTACTGTGTGTTGGGCCATACATCAGTGTACTGTGTGTTGGGCCATACATCAGTGTACTGTGTGTTGGGCCATACATCAGTGTACTGTGTGTTGGGCCATACATCAGTGTACTGTGTGTTGGGCCATACATCAGTGTACTGTGTGTTGGGCCATACATCAGTGTACTGTGTGTTGGGCCATACATCAGTGTACTGTGTGTTGGGCCATACATCAGTGTACTGTGTGTTGGGCCATACATCAGTGTACTGTGTGTTGGGCCATACATCAGTGTACTGTGTGTTGGGCCATACATCAGTGTACTGTGTGTTGGGCCATACATCAGGTACTGTGTGTTGGGCCATACATCAGTGTACTGTGTGTTGGGCCATACATCAGGTACTGTGTGTTGGGCCATACATCAGGTACTGTGTGTTGGGCCATACATCAGGTACTGTGTGTTGGGCCATACATCAGGTACTGTGTGTTGGGCCATACATCAGTGTACTGTGTGTTGGGCCATACATCAGGTACTGTGTGTTGGGCCATACATCAGTGTACTGTGTGTTGGGCCATACATCAGTGTACTGTGTGTTGGGCCATACATCAGTGTACTGTGTGTTGGGCCATACACATGTACATCAGGTACTGTGTGTTGGGCCATACATCAGGTACTGTGTGTTGGGCCATACATCAGGTACTGTGTGTTGGGCCATACATCAGTGTACTGTGTGTTGGGCCATACATCAGTGTACTGTGTGTTGGGCCATACATCAGTGTACTGTGTGTTGGGCCATACATCAGGTACTGTGTGTTGGGCCATACATCAGTGTACTGTGTGTTGGGCCATACATCAGGTACTGTGTGTTGGGCCATACATCAGGTACTGTGTGTTGGGCCATACATCAGTGTACTGTGTGTTGGGCCATACATCAGTGTACTGTGTGTTGGGCCATACACATGTACATCAGTGTACTGTGTGTTGGGCCATACATCAGGTACTGTGTGTTGGGCCATACATCAGTGTACTGTGTGTTGGGCCATACATCAGTGTACTGTGTGTTGGGCCATACATCAGTGTACTGTGTGTTGGGCCATACATCAGTGTACTGTGTGTTGGGCCATACATCAGTGTACTGTGTGTTGGGCCATACATCAGTGTACTGTGTGTTGGGCCATACATCAGTGTACTGTGTGTTGGGCCATACATCAGTGTACTGTGTGTTGGGCCATACATCAGGTACTGTGTGTTGGGCCATACATCAGTGTACTGTGTGTTGGGCCATACATCAGTGTACTGTGTGTTGGGCCATACATCAGTGTACTGTGTGTTGGGCCATACATCAGGTACTGTGTGTTGGGCCATACATCAGTGTACTGTGTGTTGGGCCATACATCAGTGTACTGTGTGTTGGGCCATACATCAGTGTACTGTGTGTTGGGCCATACATCAGTGTACTGTGTGTTGGGCCATACATCAGGTACTGTGTGTTGGGCCATACATCAGTGTACTGTGTGTTGGGCCATACATCAGTGTACTGTGTGTTGGGCCATACATCAGTGTACTGTGTGTTGGGCCATACATCAGTCAGTGTGCTGTTACCCTGGGCAACCTCTCAACAGGTATTTGTGTACAATATGTTTGTGTCTCTTATGGCGTTCAATGCCAGGGTCAGTGACCCAACCATTGGTGGGACATACATGACCCTGCTCAACACAGTTGCCAACGTTGCCGCGGCGATTCCCAAGACGGCGATGCTGTGGATGGTGGATGTGGTGTCCTTCAAGGACTGTACCGGCGTGACAGACCTCAACTTGGACTGTGACAACTTCCAAGAGCTTCAGGTCTGTATTGGGTGCGGATATCATGAAGTGCATGGAGATATCATGGAGTATGGGGATATCATGAAGTAGGCTGGGTGGGTAATATGTGGGTGATTTTCTTGAGGGTAGTGCATTGCATTTGGTCATATGCAATTGCATTCAATGACACCCCCCTACAAACTTTGCATCTTCGAAATGAAGTACAGATTACATGCATGTACATATACATGTACAGGGAGGGTGTTCCCCCAATCAAGGCAAATTGTTTATAAAATTAAAAGGAGTTAATTAACTGGTAATTGTTCTAACAGCACAGGCTGGTGAATTTCTTTAAATATATATTTTAGTGGTTAATTATTATTGATAATATGCATGTTGTCATAGTTGTACATATTTATTAGACCTAATCTACATGTACATGAAGGTGCCTTTCGCCATGGCAACTGCTGGTGGTAGTGGTGGTGGTAGTTATAAGTGAGCACAGCATGACATCACACTGCATGGCTCAGTAGTTTGCCCTGGTGCAGCTCAACATGGCTTAATTGGTTTGTCGAATTATTTGCACGTGTGCATGTACATATAAATTACACAGGACACTGTGCAATACCTTTTTGTTATAAAATTAATGTTTAAAAGTTTCAAACATCCTTAAGCTGTTATAGGCATTTATCTGAGCATGCAGGCAAGCTTATTAACGTCTGATTTGAGCCAAGTTACTCAGAACTGATCATATATATGTACCTCCAGATCAGATCAGGAAATGCCTTCAACTTTGGTCCTACATGTACATGTACATGTTTACATGTATAAGCTTCCACTGGAGGAGTGCTGTAAGCTTCCCTAGGATAGTCCACTGGAGAATTGCCGTAAGCTTCCCCAGTATAGTGTGCTACTCTGCTCCAAGGCAGCTACCCAGAAGATCTTTGTGCAATAAGTTAACAATTTGGTCAGCAGGGTCAGCCAAGATAACAATGTCAAAATTAATTATTGAGTTCACTGAAAATAAAGGCTATTCATTGGAAGAACTATATGAATAACCTTATTCTGAGGTAGCAAAGAACATGTACTGTACACTAAGTAGTCTTGATTTGCCTCATGGATGATTTTACCTTTATGATCATAGGAAGGGAACATACATGTAAATCATGTAAGAATATGATGCTGTTGTACAGTCAATAGGTAAATATTAGGCTCACATGTAGGTTATTTATAAAATAATAATACTATCTAAGCCACTTACATGTGCACATGTACATGTACAACTTCTTAACATCGCATCGAAGGGGCTAATAAAGCAACACGAATTTATTATTCTAACCAGTAATCCTCACCTTAGAAAAGCTGGTGTAATTGAGGTTTGGACAATCACAGGATATAACCGAAGCCCGTTAGTGATGGAAGGCTACATAGAAAAATTTGATTTTAAAAAACCAAATTTGTCATTTAGGATTTTTAAGGAACCAATCGATATAAGGAAACAAGGGATTACGGATATTACGCCAATATGAATATGATACATGCATGATTGCCTTTTAAAGCAGTTAACGTGAGCAGTGATGATTGAACATGTACGTGAGCATAAATGCTTAACAAATCTATATGTAATGTTTCTTACAGCTCTGTGAGGCGGCCGGTGGGAAGTGCGTCACCAATGTAGATGGTTACTACGTCTTGTCCATCCTGTGCATCCTGCTGGGCCTTTTGTGGATGGGCTGGCAACGCAACAGGATGAACCGGCTCCAGACTCTGGACGACGCGGCATGGAAATGCTCATCACCGTAAAGCCCCGCCCTCTGCGATTTGTTGATGTTCTCATTCGTGTTTTGTATCACCACAGCATCATTTAATTTTTAAAAAAAACTTTTAATTACTAAGGTGATAAAAACTTTATGTGTATATATTCACGAGCAGGGCATTCCATTCACAAGGTCACGCGTAGGCTGCAGCAACAAAAAAAAGGAAAGATGTCTGCGTCGTCATACTGCCCAGGAGATGTGATCGTGACTTCCTGCTCAGTCAACGTTAGTGTCAACCTAGACATGAGCCGAGGCATCAGCATAGTAGCCATAACGTCGAGCCTGCTGTCGTGCCTTGGTAGCGTCCTGGTAGTCTACGTGTATGCAAGGTGGCCCGCGGTTCGCTCCGGATCTCGCGCCATCATCACCTATCTCGCGATCGCCGACTTTCTGACCGGCTTTGGTTACATCATGGGGTCATCCAACTATCTCCATTACACCAGCTATGGTTACGAGAGCGGTACGACTAGAGCGGATCGCGATCTGTGCTACAACCTATTTACACCAGTCTGCAAGATCCAGAGCTTCATAACGACCACCTCCTCCTTAATGTCGTTTTTTTGGACGCTCATACTCGGGATCTATCTCTACATGACCGTGGTGAAAAGCCGCATCCACCTGGCGCAGCAGTTGGTGCCCCTGTATCACGTGGTCGCCTGGGGGCTGCCAACCGTCTTGGTCTTCATAATGCTCGCCTCGGGCGTGCTGGGATACGCCCCCGTCGCCTCGGCCAACTGGTGCTTCATCGGGCAGATAGATGATACCGCAACACGGATCGTGCTGATATTTGTTGGAGGAAAGTTCCTAGAAGTCACCACCTATGTGGTGGTACTGGTGCTCTACGTGGATATCAAGTATCGTATCCGAAAAGATGTACGTTTGGCATTATTTATATAATACGTTGCATACCGCAGCAGGTATGCAAAGTCCCCTATTTGTCTGCCTGTTCCAACTTCTACAAACCTGCTGCAAATCAATTCAGTCCTGCGTCTGTATTTCGTGGTACAGGTCGGACTGTACTTCAATGAGCTATAAACATTTCCATTGTTTAATTGATTGCATGTAAACCTATAAAGCGGGGGGGGGGGGGGGGGGGGGGGGGGGGGGGGGGGGGGAGAGATATAAGGGGTTCTTATAAACATGTTAATTGTCCCGCGGGTTTTGGGGGGGGGGGGGTAAGTTTGCAATTATCGTCATCTGTTAAATAATGGAATAGCCCAACATTCATACAAGAGGCTTCCATCAATCTGTAGCATTCTCATGGTGTAGATAGTGTGCAGTATTTTTCATGCTAGGCATCGATTCCAAATTTTGTTGTACTACTCATTTGTTATGATATAGATATAGATAACAATGCAAGCATTGTCTGCCTTACAAGCATTCTTATTTTTTTAACAGAATGAAACACTGCACCTTGTACCAGGTAATGCATCCAAAGTGGCTTTGATCCAGCAGGTGGACAAGAAGCTGACGTTCATTCCCATTGTGTTCATTTTCCTGCGCATATGGGGTACCTTGGAGTTCATCGTGACAGAGTCCTCCTGTAATCCTGGACCTGCCATTGCTGGATTCCTATCAGCCCTTAGACTTCTACAGGTGATCTTTGTTGTAAAAAAAGATAAAATAACCCTTGTATCATAGTAATACGGCTGAATACAGTTCCCATCACAAAATTGCAGTGCCATATGGTACAATATTGCATGAAAATAAAAATGTGATATTGATGAGTTAATTCCAATCAATGACATATTGGTTTTGATCCAGTGTCCTGGCAGTCACTAAAATGCAATGCTATGCATGAAATCTAGGAATTGAATTGAACCAGATGCAAACTGATAACTTTGAACTTGTGGTTGGGGTGGGGGTGGGGGGGGGGGGGGGATTTTATTCAAATCATTATCAGATTTCTTGTTAGAAAAGGCTGGATTTTACAACGGACTAGCTATAGGTTGATTGTGTGCATGAAGTGATTTGTAAAACCAAATTGAAGTATTGGTATTTCATGGCATTACATCTTAAAATCTCCTCCCCAGGCCATTGGAGATGGTGGACAAGGTTGGGGCAATGCCATACTCTACATCTTCAGTTCTAAAAGAATTCGCAGCCTTTTGCTTAAAGACATGATCACAGTGTGTAGCAAGATCACAACTGTTCTACAGGGCCACAGGAATCGTCTAGATCGTACATATGCAAGCGACTTAGAGTCCAACTCACGATCAGAAAAACCTATCCTAATGGGTTTACAGGACGAGGGAAAGGTAGAAATTGCCACATCTGACAGGGCTGGAAGTGGCCCTGCAGCTCCTGAGTGAGCCCCAGTTCGAGCTGGGGCAAGTGTCAGTGTTATTTTTAGAATGCGTGATGTTACATAAACGTTGCTTATATACACTTATAATATGGACTCAGAAACCATGGCCCATTGGGATTTGATGCAATGGTGGTACGTAGCTATGGTAGGCATATGGAGAAATGGCCCATACATAGGCGGTCATTAATCTCGTACCCAGACTCACGCCGCAGCAGCGGGTGGATTACATCACCGCTACGTGAAGTACTTCACGTAGCGGTGATGTACTCCACCCGCTGCTGTGGCGTGGGTCTGGGTACGAGACTAGGCGGTCATCATGCTTTTATTTTAATTTACTATAAATCGGTCTGATTTTGTGAATATGTTTGATATAATTATAACATGAATCATTCGTGTAGTGAAATCAAGACAAAAAATTAATTTCTACCGCGCATAATTTATTCATGTCAGTGCATACGTTGCAACTAGTTAACTGTTCAGATGAATTGTTAACGACAATATCAGGACCCTATGTGGAGTGTGATGAATACGATTAGCAATATACCCGATTCCACTATTGTCGATGTGCCGTAGAGGACTTTAGCGAGCCTATTTGGATACAGCAGTCGAGTACCTACAACTTAGTAAAACTGCCGACGCTTAGAAAGCTCAGACAACAGAGAAACGCTCACTCGTTCTCACGCTCGTACCTAAAAAACGTTTCTCCTTCTGGATCTGATAAAATAAGATTCGCTCGGATAAGAGGTTTATTGCACTGTATCGTTGTCACGATTGATGTGTAATGTTAGCCGTTTTGAAAAGGAACTGTAGGAGACTAGTAGAAACTTTCTGCCGAATTTACTTTCCGAATTTGAGTTATACTGAACACAATTTCGATCTTTAGTGTTAGCCTTGGAAGCCATAAATGGGAGACTGCACTAGTTGGGCGTACGCGAAGGGCGGGCCACGCCCAACTAGGACTGCACAGGAAAACCCTTTGAGCATTGTACATGTACAGTAGTAGCCATTTCTTTAAGACGTGACGGTTTGTTTATGTCAAAATGCCTTCACGTCGGAGCGCTCGAAGAGAAAGACAGGAAGCGCTACAAAGCCGATTTTGAAAGTAAGAAGGATAGCACGAAGGCGCAATACTGGCTTGATCCGGAACGTAAGAAGGAGCGTGAAGGCCTACTACGATCAAAATCGAGAACTGATTTTAGCCTCCAAACAAGCTCAATATCAGGCAAATCCAAAGAAAAAGAAACATGGGCGTACGCAGGGGGGGAGGGGGGGGGGGGGGGGGGTCGATGGGTTCGAACGACCCCCCCCCCCCCCCCCCTCTGGGACCGAATAGAAGTTAGCCTCACATTCCTCAGCCTCACATTCCAGCGGTTAGATCAATAGCATGCCGAAACCGGCGCGCGCGGTAGTAATAAAGCCTACATGTACATGTATACATTACCAAGATAGCGAGAGATCGACAAACACCTTCAAAGAAGGACTTGGCCCTTTTCCCATTCGATTACGAGTGCCATCTACCGGATGTACGCGACGATTACATGAGCTGAATAAACCTATGCTTAGTCTATACTACTGGGTAGGCCTATGCTATATGAAGACGAAGTGGTCTGGTGCAACCAACTACAGTGATACACATGATAAGGTAAGCACACCTGTGTACTGCTGGTGCATAGCCTCACATGGATATGCATTTTGTCCATCACTATAGCCATCACAACACGACAAGATGGCTGCCTATCTTACACCAGGAAGGGGTGTGGTCAAAACCAGCGGTACCCTGAAGTACGGTAAGCACACTTGTGTACTGCTGGTGTATAGCCTCACATGGATATGAACGTTCTTCATGACTACAGCCATCACCACAAGATGGCTGCCAATCTAATTCCAGGAAGGGGTGTGGTCAAAACCAGTGGTACCCTGAAGTAGGGTAAGCACACTTGTGCACTGCTGGTGTATAGCCTCACATGGATATGAACGTGGTTCATCACTACAGCCAAGCCGACACCTAAGATTTTAAAAATCCCCACAAGATGGTTGCCTATCTAACTCCAGGAAGGGGTGTGGTCAAAACCAGTGGTACCCTGAAGTAGGGTAAGCACACCTGTGCACTGCTGGTGTATAGCCTCACATGGATATGCACCTGGTTCATCACTACAGCCATCACCACAAGATGGCTGCCTATCTTACTTCAGGAAGGGGTGTGGTCAAAACCAGTGCTACCCTGAAGGAGGGTAAGCACACCTGTGTACTGCTGGTGTATAGCCTCACATGGATATGCTCGTGGTTCATCACTACAGCCATGCCGACACCTAAGATTTTAAAAATCACCACAAGATGGCTGCCTATCTAACTCCAGGAAGGGGTGTGGTCAAAACCAGTGGTACCCTGAAGTAGGGTAAGCACACCTGTGTACTGCTGGTGTATAGCCTCACATGGATATGCACCTGGTTCATCACTATAGCCATCACCACAAGATGGCTGCCTATCTTACTTCAGGAAGGGGTGTGGTCAAAACCAGTGCTACCCTGAAGTAGGGTAAGCACACCTGTGTACTGCTGGTCTATAGCCTCACATGGATATGCGCGTGGTTCATCACTACAGCCATCACCACAAGATGGCTGCCTATCTTACTTCAGGAAGGGGTGTGGTCAAAACCAGTGGTACCTGAAGTAGGGTAAGCACACCTGTGTTCTGCTGGTGTATAGCCTCACATGGATAGCTGCCTATCTTACTTCAGGAAGGGGTGTGGTCAAAACCAGTGGTACCCTGAAGTAGGGTAAGCACACCTGTGCACTGCTGGTGTATAGCCTCACATGGATATGCACGTGGTTCATCACTACAGCCATGCCGACACCTAAGATTTAAAAAATCACCACAAGATGGCTGCCTATCTTACTTCAGGAAGGGGTATGGTCAAAACCAGTGGTACCCTGAAGTAGGGTAAGCACACTTGTGCACTGCTGGTGTATAGCCTCACATGGATATGCACGTGGTTCATCACTACAGCCATGCCGACACCTAAGATTTTAAAAATCACCACAAGATGGCTGCCTATCTAACTCCAGGAAGGGGTGTGGTCAAAACCAGTGGTACCCTGAAGTAGGGTAAGCACACCTGTGCACTGCTGGTATATAGCCTCACATGGATATGCTCGTGGTTCATCACTACAGCCATGCCGACACCTAAGATTTAAAAAATCACCACAAGATGGCTGCCTATCTTACTTCAGGAAGGGGTATAGTCAAAACCAGTGGTACCCTGAAGTAGGGTAAGCACACCTGTGCACTGCTGGTGTATAGCCTCACATGGATATGCACGCGGTTCATCACTACAGCCATCACCACAAGATGGCTGCCTATCTTACTTCAGGAAGGGGTATGGTCAAAACCAGTGGTACCCTGAAGTAGGGTAAGCACACTTGTGCACTGCTGGTGTATAGCCTCACATGGATATGCACATGGTTCATCACTACAGCCATGCCGACACCTAAGATTTTAAAAATCACCACAAGATGGCTGCCTATCGTACTTCAGGAAGGGGTGTGGTCAAAACCAGTGGTACCCAGAAGTAGAGTAAGCACACCTGTGTACTGCTCACATGGCTATGCATGTTGTGTGTCATTAAATCTATCCGTTCGTTCTAGATTATGATGGCATTCTTGCAGATTGTAAATGAACTCCGTTATTGTAATTATATATATTATGAATACAACCATGTACATGCAATGAACTCACTGAATTGTTGTTGTTTTTTATGTTACATGTACCATAAACGATTTGTACTTGTATATATTTCTATTTTTTGGTATGTGTGCAATGTGCTTTGATGATGATGTATGACCACTAGATTTGTGATTTGTATTGTGGGTAGCTGGTTGGAGGAATTAGCTCTCAAGCTGGTTTACCTCAGCTGCTACGACTGGTGGTTTACCTTTGCTACGATCTCTGTGGAAGTGTGTTTTTCTAAAAACAGTTCATTGTTCACTGGCTCGTTGCTGCCTTGTGCAGTGTAGTCATGGTATGTACGTGCATGTTTTAGTTTGAAAAGCATTGTTTTAATATGTTTCACTCGTTGGGAATGAAGCCAAAGCGAAAGCATTTTTTTGATAAAGAACGGCTAGCTGCTGTTTTGAAGCAGAAAGGCAGCCCTCTGCCAAATGCCTCACGATCTGCTCCAGATGGATACTGGTTTGTGGTTGCCCAAGTGCTATCCGGATTTAAACACCCCTCTTCAAAGTATATCAATGCACTTTACAAATATTGGTTGTGTACTAGAGACCATATATGGAAAGCATATGCATAGTGGGGGAAGCTTTAATTGATCATAAACCTACAGATGAGGCCACATTGGATCACAGCTCACGGCTGCCAGCTGCGGTACTTATGTAAATGTCAATATAAGTATGGTGCATTATTGTATTTACAGGTGTAGGTCACAACAACTGGAATTACGCTTGGTGGAAAACCTAATTGCAATGAAATGGTAAGTAAACTGAAAAAAAAAAAAAAGCTTAAGTGATGGTGTTTTTTATTATGAAGCCACTGTACTGTTTATGTCAACAACCATATGATTCAAAACGGTAGGGTATTGTGGTGATTTTTTAAATCTTAGGTGTCGGCATGGCTGTAGTGATCAACCACGTGCATATCCATGTGAGGCTATACACCAGCAGTGCTTACCGTACTTCAGGGTACCACTGGTTTTGACCACAGTCCTTCCTGGAGTTAGATAGGCAGCCATCTTGTGGTGATGGCTGTAGTGATGAACCACGTGCATATACATGTGAGGCTATACACCAGCAGTACACAGGTGTGCTTACCCTACTTCAGGGTACCACTGGTTTTGACCACACCCCTTCCTGAAGTAAGATAGGCAGCCATCTTGTGGTGATGGCTGTAATCATGAACCACGAGGCTATACACCAGCAGTACACAAGTGTGCTTACCCTACTTCAGGGTACCACTGGTTTTAACCACACTCCTTCCTGGATGTAGATAGTCAGCGTTGTTGTGGTGATTTTGCATATGTAAGACATGAAGGTAGAAAATGTGTGATATAAAAATTGCAATTCGGAGGTATACATTACTCTATGGATCGCTATGTCTAGAATTTGTTACTTTGTTAAAAAGATGTTATTATAGTTGGTTTCTGCCAAAAGAACCTCAATTTTATTCATAACTAGGTTATGGCCGGTCTATATCAAAATAACCCTCTAACCGCTGGAATGTTAGGCTGAGGAATGTGAGGCTAACTTCTATTCGGTTCCACTTTGTTAAATGAGGTCACCTTTTTTAAAATGAGGTCACCAGTTTTAACAGACACCCCCCCCCCCCCCCCCCCCCCCCCCGCTCATTCAATCGGCCGAAGGCGGACAGCACCCCCCCCCCCCCTCCCCCGCTCGTTGAATCGGCCGGAGGCGGACAGCAACCCCCCCTCCCCCCCCCCCGCTCGTCGAATCGGCCGAAGGCGGACAGCACCCCCCCCCCCCCCCCCCCCCCCCCCCCCGCTCATTGAATCCATAATTTTGCGTGACGTAAGGTCACCTTGTATAAAATTTCGACCCCCCCTTTCCCGAAGGCTGCGTACGCCCATGAGAAATCCTACGAGGTAGGACTCGCAGTGGCGGATCTAGGAATGGGGCTATAGGGGGGAAGGGGGGGGGGGGGCGGTTGGTTGGAGGGGTGGCCGGGGGCGGGGCCCCCTCTCGCCAGCATGGGGGTATGGGGGAGCGCTGTAAGCTCCCCCATCGGGGCCTGGGGCGGAGCCCCAGTAGCTTTCACATTTTTCGCTTCAAACCCCGCTAAAAATTAGTATATTCGAAGCGCAGTGAATTTTTTTAAAAGAATTTACATACGCACGATAGACAAAAAAGTTTATTGCGAAACGCGCCTCGTAACGGCCGTCAACAGGCGGCTGAGAATATTAGATATGCTCGCGTGAGCAAACCGTACTTCTCCTCTATATTGACGTTGGGATGTATGGCGTATCCAGGATTTGATGGAGGTGGGGGGGGGGGGGGGGGGGGGGGTGCTGGATGTATAGCGCGCGCGCGCGCGAAATTTTTGGCAACCACGCCCACTCAGCAGTATAGACTAACAGAAATACAACAGAGTTTAATGCGAACTACGTTCAATCGGCAAGAATGTTTGCAATCGCCAAGGTTGGCACCAAGCGAATTCATCATAAACTAATTAATAGATGTATAGATGATTTCGGTGAGAACCCGCGCGTCACGTGAGAGTCATGTGAAATTTTTATGGAGGGCAAAACATTATTAAGACGTACGGTAAATCGTGATGGATCGACAGATTTCAAGCGAAAGGAGCGTTACAAACAAAAACTGGAGTTGGTGGGGCTGACACCAAGCGATGACCTGGCAACGGTGTAGTTTAGTACCCCTAATGTTATTCATCTCTACGCGGTTCCACATCACAATCTACGCTTCCTGTCATAACATGAATATCATTATGATACAATTCCATTCCAATTCCGTCCCTGGGGTTTTTCACATACGGCTGTACGCTCCAACAATCACAGCAGCCTGCCTAACCCCGTTACGGAATACCCGGCCATACAGATCGACACTAGGCTTAGGCACTATCGGATGCCGCGGCACGGCAGCCTAATGGAGGGTCCATATCCGAATGATCCGAATAGGATATTAATTGCAGGCAATTATGGTTTCACGTGGTAGAAGCATGTGGTATACATGTAGCCCAAAGGTGGTTTAGACTGATTAAAGCAACAATAACAGTTGAGTGATACTGTTAACCCTCAAAAGTGAACAAAAATCATAGCTGCCAAACCTAATCCCTGATCTTCAACTAAAAAGGATTAGATCTCCTTGGTTCACAAAATTGAATTCCCCCATTGAGCCTACATGTACAAGCCCTATATACATGTGTTATACATGTGTTGTCCTACCAAGTTAATTAACCACAAAGAGGACCAGGTTGTACAACACATACAGCCTACAAAAACATCACAAAATGTTTTGTGACGTGTTGTGATTGAATAAAATTGTTACAAATAGATGTATATGATTAAAAACTGTATTAAAAATCCGAATTTTGATCCGAATAGCTATCTAAAATTATCCTCCGCGGATATCCGAATGGTGGGGCAAAAATAGCCTTTAGCGCTCAACCCTAATCGACACCCGTCAAACAACTTACGAGCCATTCAATCTCTACCTCACGGTACTACTTGGACCGATTTTTCTCCCAGTGCCGCATGCTATCCACTCCACTACGGCTTCCACGTGCACCTGTTTGTCGCCAGGCCCGCGTCTACCAACTCGGCCGCGTACGCGGTCTAGGCTCATTTCCGACCCGCGGTTATCGACCCCAACGGCCAACCACTTCCATACGCTGGTTTAATACCCACGCTGGCTTCTACCACTTAACCGCCAGCGGCACTTTCCCTCCATCCTCCCGCGGCCGCCAAACAGGTACTGTTTCTCACCTGTTTCTCACACTCTTCTTCTGTCACTGTTCTACATGCTGCGAACGATGTAGCTAAGTCGAGGCGGACTATTAAGCGGTGTACTGTACCAGAAATAATTTTATCTCTGACTGTACGATTACCTTGCTATCACGTGCGACCGAGGCTATTACGAAATAGCTTGCTAATTATTCACGATGTTCACATTCCCCTCTTATCTTCACTAAGTATTCATGTACCAATAGGATCATTGCGCGCCATGTGTATTACATAATACAAATATCTTATCTGTGCCTGATCCGCGAATCAAATATTCTGGCGCCAAACGTGATAGCAAGGTAATCTCACATGTACAGTCAGAGATAATATCTCTGGTACAGTACACCGCTTAATAGTCCGCCTCGACCTAGCTACATCGTTCGCAGCTGCAGCATGCAGAACAGTGACAGAAGAAGAGTGTGAGAAACAGGTGAGCGGACCGGTCCCTAGCTGATTGCCCGCGCGCTTAACGTACGTTTTAGCCAGAGCCACAGTACCTGTTTGGCGGCCGCGGGAGGATGGAGGGAAAGTGCCGCTGGCGGTTAAGTGGTGGAAGCCAGCGTGGGTATTAAACCAGCGTATGGAAGTGGTTGGCCGTTGGGGTCGATAACCGCGGGTCGGAAATGAGCCTAGACCGCGTACGCGGCCGAGTTGATAGACGCGGGCCTGGCGACAAACAGGTGCACGTGGAAGCCGTAGTGGAGTGGATAGCATGCGGCACTGGGTCGGTCCAAGTAGTACCGTGAGGTAGAGATTGAATGGCTCGTAAGTTGTTTGACGGGTGTCGATCTGTATGGCCGGGTATTCCGTAACGGGGTTAGGCAGGCTGCTGTGAGTGTCAGGCGCGTATCCAGAAATTGAAGGAGGGGGGTGCCGAACGGATAGCGCGCGGAGCGCGCGCGAATTTTTTTGCAACCACGCCCACTCAGCAGTATAGTTTAACAGAAATACATGTACAACGGCTCAATCGGCAAGAATGTCTGCAATCGCCAAGGATGGCGCCGAGCGCATACACTAATAGGGTGCATGCATATATATCCAGAAGCCGCCGAATAGTCATTATAGTGCATTAACACATGCACTAAATGATCCGCTGAGTATGTTGTGAATACCGATATTAAGCGTTCTGGCATTTGCCAGCAATGCAGCTTTAAAATACTGTGGGTACAATCTGCTGATGGAAGATCTGCAAACTTCTGAAACTGTATCCATGCCAAGGATAAATTTAGAGCCATTTATATTGTAAAAGTGCATGTAATCAGCACTTACATGGCTTCAAGTGGTTGACGAAGTAGTAACTAAAATGCGCTTTTCAGCTGGAGGACGAAAAATGTCTCGTGTTTTAAACTAGCGCATCTTCGACACCCTGTTTAGCATTTCAGGAAAGAGCTGGTACTCCACGCAACAGGATTTTAAAGAACGGCACGCATGCAGCTGCGTTCGTGAATACGAAGATACGCTCGTTTAAACACGAGACATTTTTTTTCGGTGGGGGCAGAGTGGACTTTACGGTAATCTTATATAGTGATGTTAATAATAGAAGTGAATTGAATTAAATTACCGCGCTAAAGCGTACGTATATGCCAGCGAAGCGTACTACTACTCACTATTTGATTATTTTAATTATATTCATTCTTGGGTCGGAGGGGGGTGCCTTAGCCCCCTGAGCCCCCCCCTAAATACGCCACTGAGTGTTAGAGCGTACAGCCGTATGTGAAAAACCCCAGGGACGGAATTGGAATGGAATTGTATCATAATGATATTCATGTTATGACAGGAAGCGTAGATTGTGATGTAGGAACCGCGTAGAGATGAATAACATTAGGGGTACTAAACTACACCGTTGCCGATGACCTTTCATGAGGGGTGATGGTCGTCGTTTCGGCGATGCTATGTCGTTGTGGCAGCGTATAGAGTATGGCAATATATTTGGCTATTTTATCGATCGCCCGGGAACTGGAAGCCTACAACTAGTTTCAATCGGGCTCTGTGAGGACTGTGTTTGTGGTGTGTTTCGGCCAAGGCAACCAAAAGTGCAGAACAGGCCCACGAAGCGTGGATTAGGGCCTATTGCACGGTCATCTGGCTTGATAGTTGCCGACTGAACTAGCTTGCTAAGTTAAGCTTATTTTTAAAAGAATGCACGGTGTACATGTCTACAGACCTATCTGCCGGTAATCGATAAGCTAGGTCCATACATGTAGCAAGTCACGGCTGTTTCGAGCTGGACAATTAGTTTGATAATTAGAGCGTTACGGTATATGATTTACAAATGATGGCGGATAGCCTCATTATCGCTATGCAATGTTTAACAGCATGGCTTGCTTGAAGCTTACACCTGGTGCTATTATACGCTGATGCATTAGTACCAGCAATCATTTCTCTATAACACACACATGTGAACTATTAATACTACGCTTTCCAATAATACACTGGCCTCGTTTTCATAAGCATACGCCGTTACGTCATCTCGAGCATGTGCTAAAAAAGCGCGAGTTGCATCGAGCCGCCAATTTTCCCACTGGTAAATTCGACATAGAGGCAATGTTAACACTTCAGGTGAAAGGTGTATGTCATTAACTAAGTGCGGCCGGCACTTTTCGGCCTAAACAGTCTGCTTGTTTTCTATGAATAATGATGCGGAGTTGTATACAGTACCCGCTCGCTCCAGCGGTAATTATCACCTTCGCTCCAGCGGAAAAATAATTATATTCACCTGGTACAGAAGAAACTCTTGGTGTACTCAGCAAACCCACCTGTGGTTGACTTCTCCCCTCTCTTGATGGAATTCGGGGTGCAGAGAAGGAAATGAAATATTAGAAAAGGGCGGATTACGAAGCGCTGTGTATACAGCAAAGGCGCGTATAAACAGTGAATTCCATCAAGAGAGGGGAGAAGTCAACCACAGGTGGGTTTGCTGAGTACACCAAGAGTTTCTTCTGTACCAGGTGAATATAATTATTTTTCCGCTGGAGCGAAGGTGATAATTACCGCTGGAGCGAGCGGGTACTGTAGGTTGAATGGATTCCCACCACCACCAAGGTCAGTTGCACTGCAGAGGGTGCATGACTGAAGGGGAAACAAAGAAGACACCACATAACAGTGTGAGGCATATACTCAGGCCTTGCAGAAGGTGTTTGGTATGGCATTTTGAACTGAGGAGGATGCAATGGTGTACCCACAAAGCTTTTGTAGCTCCTGCAAGGATTCCCTTTAAAAGGCAGCTGTACCATGTGTGACTGCATTTCAGTGGCAAACACATAGGAGTTAATCTTGCATGGTGAGATGTTTGCACCCGGACCCAATATGATGGCATTCAAATTAAAATGCATTTAAATTCATACATATATAAGGTATGAACACTTCATATCCACTCAGCAAGTGGGAAGGCCATCCAATATCATTCACACAGCTAAAGATGGTGGTGCTAGTACACTGACATCATTTACCCCCTACCCGCTGTTTTGAATTTGTCAGATCTCCGTGCCTGAACGTTCTCAACCTGCCCCTGCACAGTGTGTCAGCAGAGGTACAGTGTCCCTGTTGTTATGACACAGCACAGCTGCATCATAACCCTGCTTCCACCTTGGGATTGAACATCTCGGGCAATATATTCATCCATTTTGCAGCCTGTTCCAGGGACATCTAGGAAAACCATCTCCTACTGAGCAGAGGAGATGGTAGATGTCCTGAGATGCATGTCATCAACAAGTCCTTAGAACCTGTCCAACACAAGGAAGAGCATGTGCACATCATTATCACTGACAGGATGACATCACATACAGAGAAGTCATAAGACATTCACACACACACACACACACACACACACACACACACACACACACACACACACACACACACACACACACACACGTTATTTCCCAAAGCCACTATCCCAGTATTAATGCATTTTCTTGACGACCACAATGTTGCTTGGGTACATAAGTGGTATGTTGGATTTGGTCTCCTTGGAAAACAAGGAGCAAATCCATATACATGTCAAATTCACTGAATGCACCGGCAGCCAAGGACATATGCATCAATACAGGAAAAGTTGCAGTATTACCAGTGTGTAATGTAGGAATATCACAAAATATCGCAGCAATACCAGTAGTAACAAAAAGACGCAAATATGTATCACCTATGCTATACATGGTATGAAAAATCACTTTTAATATGAGTCAAATCACCTATGTTTGATGACTTGTAGCGCTGTCATTTCTGCAGGCCGCACTTAGTTGTTTGGCTTTCAAGGTAGCCTCCGCTCTCCACCATTTATCCACGTCTTGTTTTCATCCAGGAAAATTGGCGGTAGTCTAGTGTTCCGATCTTTGTGAAGGATATCTAATCGCGGTACTCTCGTGGCGAGCGCTATAGCTAACAGACGGTACAGAGTTGTGCCTTGCAATTCACACGAAGGATAGAAAAATGGTATGTGTACGCTAAAATGGCTTTTAAATGGCGGGACTACAAGTGCAGTCCTTATATAGCTCGAAGATACAAAGTCCTTGTTGAGGTCATGTTTGATGATGTAATCGTTTCAATATTTCAGGGCGTAGGTCTTATTGTCCAACGTTGAATGGGCCTGAAACAGCCGTGAAGTAGGCTTGTAGCAATCGATCGGCAACAGACATCTTTGTCCTCCGTCATGTAGGCCTATAGCTTTTGTAGGCTGTAGCCAAAGGCAAAGCAGGGCAGCATGACAGCACACGTGCTCATCATCGTTGCTAAGACATAAGCAGATCCAGCTATTGGTGCAGATGGGGTGGCTACTCCAGACATGGGGGCTGCATCCCTATACCTCCCATACTGATGATTTCTGTCTCTGTTGCGAGTCCTGCGTGAACTAGCAAACAACCCTCTACAGCTGAAGCAGAGATAATATAAAGCACACCTCTCCTTTTCTTCTTTGCCCCGCTTTCGCCTGCCGCGCTTTCACTGCCATCGTTTTGATCAAATACTTCCTCTTGCATACCATCCTTGAAAGAGAATCGTGAAGAGACATAGCCACATCACTGGGTTCGTCAACAGGCTTGCCTACAATAAAAACAAATGACTCCCTCACTCAATTGTGACTTCCACACTTCTAATTAACATGACACAAAATGGTCGCCACATATTCGCGAGTGCTTCGAAGGCTGCCAATCCTCTCTACGGACCGCTTGAATCCACCTTCGTAGTCTGCCTTCATTTTTGAATGGAAACCGATAGAAACCTATGCCCAAACGCTGACCACCACGATTTCTACAGCCAAAAGCACAACACCTCCATACCATTTTCACGTATACCTTGCCCTCCACTTCAATTATTCATCGTTTTAGGTCACGCGTTTCCAAGGAAACGACTTCTCACCGAAATCATCTATATGACGCACAGCCTCTAGCTTTATCCGCTTTAGCACACTAAATGATCCGCTGAGTGCGTTGCTAATACTGATAAGTGCTCTGGCAATGCAGCTTTAATACTGCGGATACAATCTGCTGACGGAAGACTGCAAACTTCACGTCGTTTCACTGTATACATGCCAAAGATAACTTTGGAGCCACTTGTCTTATGTACGTTGAAAGATGCATCCATTTGCACACCTCGAATGAGAAAAATGCATGTAATCAGCACCTGGCTAAGCGTGGTTGACGAGCATGCTAATATTTGCACTGATTACTGGTGTTCTTTGTCCCCACAAAGCTTCCTACTACGCCAAAGTGTGGAGTATTACTAAAAAGCTGGAGAACGAGTAGCAGTCAACGGAATCCAAGTAGGAACCGCTTCATAATCTTGTATAGTGATGTGAATAATAGAAGTGATTAGAATTAAATACCGCGCTAAGCGTAAGCATAACTTAACTATAGCTCGCGGCGAAGGGAAATTACACTATTTGAGTTAATTTTATTCATTCTTGTATCGGAGGGGGGTGCCTTAGCCCCCTGAGCCCTCCCCCCCCCCCCCCCCCCCCCCCCCCCCGCCATGACAACCATGTACATTTAAAGACTGATACTTTGTTAATTATGATCGTGATTCAGTTAAGTTAGCCGGTATACGCCTATGCACATGCAGCGCAGGCAAGCTAGCTTTCGAAGGAACGAAAAGATTAATAAAACGTTCGCGGTTATTAAAAAAAATATTCCGGTATCTACGTACATGTACTACCACCGTTGAAACTTTTGCATTATCAAGAAATTGCCGCCCCCCCCCCCCCCCCCCCCCCCCACACACACACACACAAAAGGTGTGCTTTCTACTTGCGCGTGCATTACGTCCCCATGTAAGCTCAGTACGCTATGCAACCTGGCCGATGCCTGCTGGTAGGACCATTTATAAGTGAGTTCTGTTCAGTCCATGCATATCTTCCCTCCTGTCTCATCCCCTCTTCTCCCTTCCCTTCTCCCTTCCCCTCCTCCCCCCCTTCTCTTCTTCCTTCCCCTCCTCCCTTCCCCTCCTCTCCCTCATCTCTTCTTACTTCCCCTCCTCTTCATCCTTCCCCTCCTCTCCCCCTTCTCTTCTCCTCTCCCCCTTCTCTTCTCCTTTCCCCTTCCTTCCCCTCCTCTCCCTCTTCTCTCCTCTTCTCCCTTCCTCTCCCTCTCTTCTCCCTTCCTCTCCCTCTCTTCTCCCTTCCTCTCCTCCCTTCCCCTCCTCTCCCCCTTCTCTTCTCCCTTCCCATCCCCCTTCCCCTCCTCCCTTCACCTCCCATCCTCCCTTCACCTTCATCCTCCCTTCACCTCCCATCCTCCCTTCACCTTCATCCTCCCTTCACCTCCCATCCTCCCTTCACCTCCCATCCTCCCTTCACCTCCCATCCTCCCTTCCCCCCTCGATCCCATCCTTCCCCTCCTCCCTTCACCTCCCATCTTCCATTCCCCTCCTCTGCCTCTCCTCTCCCCCTTCTCTTCTTCGTTCCCTTTTCCCTTCCCTTCCTCTCCCCCTTCTCTTCTTCCTTCTCATCCTCCCTTCACCCTCCCATCCTCCCTTCCCCTCCTCCACCTCCCATCCTCCCTTCCCCTCCTCCACCTCCCCTCCTCCCTTCATTTCCTCTCCCCCTTCTCTTCTCCTTTCCCCTCCCTTCACCTCCTCTCCCTCTCTTCTTCCTTCCCCTCCTTCACGAATCACTTCCTTCTCCACCTATTGCCCCAATACAGCTGGATAAAATGGACATACAGTTTGGCCATGATGGTAGACCTATTCTGTGCTGTACTCAGTGGTGGTCCTTTTGCACACCACTTTTTGAAAATGGCAAGCAATCTGGTAAGCATCTTTGGTGTGAATGGCCAATTGCTTTAATCATATACATCCTCACATCAAGGACAGACATTTAAGGTGATTAATCCTGATGGAGAACACATGCGTACCTTCAGTCAAGAGAAGATGGCTTTGAATCATGTGAGGATAGTTTCATGACAGGGGTGTGTGCTATGCTTAGGTTGATCCTGATAAACCAGTTTTGGTAGCTGGCAATCCATAGCGGTTTAATGAAAAGCGTGTTAGGCGTTAGAAAATGGCATTAAATATCATGATGCTCTGGTTGGGGCCAGGGTAAAGGGCATTTGTGGTCTGAGCATAATATGCTGTTCCTTCACTACTAATACCTCCTCTCCTCCACTACTACTTCTTTTATAGGGGTCCCCTCGCCTTTCAAAATAACCTGGCTGAGAGACTGGGTGTTGCTCACATGCTAGTTCAGATACTTAGCTGTTTAAAAGAAAGACTTTGTTTGATTATTATGTGATTTAATGATGATAGCAAGTGTGCAGATCAAACTGTCTTATACTGCTGTATATTCCAAGGTTGCCCTTCTTTCTTTGTACTCGGCATGCACGCAACGTAAATTGGTGATGTGGGATTTGTTGACAGCAATTGAGTTAAAAGTAAGGAAACAAGGAATTACGGATATTATGCATTCATTAAATTATAAATATTACAGACCTACTGACCTACTGTACATTATTTAGCAAATATACCTGCCTGAAATTCTATGCTAAATGTAGGTATGTAATATTTATAAATTAATGAATGCATAATATCCGTAATTCCTTGTTTCCTTACTTTGTACTCAATTGCTGTCTACAAATCCTATATCACCAATTTTATTTTAATTAAATTTTTATATATCTTGTACGTATACAATCGTATGTACGTAGCCTTGGAGACATGTGGAGGCACAATGATGCATGCAGGGTGATAAACGGATTGCCCTGCATGATTTCAACTTCTGAGATTCAAGTGTTTTGGTGAGTATACTGTGTGAATTTAGTATGTGCAGAACAGGCATATATTCGATGCAGTGAAGGGGGAGGAGATATGGCCTTCTCGCTATACTGTCGGCCTTATCCCTATAGCTATACAGTTGGCCTTCTCCCTATACTGTTGGCTTTCTCCCTATATGAACCACTGAGCATTGTCCATTTGTGTAGCACCTATGTCCCTTTGTTTACCATGTGTATAGCTGACCTGTGGGACACACACACCACACACCTAGACTGTGTGGACACTCAGTGTAGTAGCTCTACTGGTGGTTCACAAGTGTCTCCATGATGTGCACACTATACACACGCTGATGTAGAGCTGTGTAGTGTGTGCTTCAAACATGGGCACACACACCAATGATGTCCACGCATATACATGTACACAGTGGTACATCCACATACATAATAAAAATTTGGACTCACACACACACACACACACACAAACACAAACATGCATGTACACACACACACACATGCACACACACACACGCACACACACACACACACACACACACGCACACACACACACACACACACACACACACACGCACACACAGATTGCTGTACAACCACAACAATCTACCAGGAGAGAGCTACCATACTAC
The DNA here is from genome assembly GCA_949361645.1 of Spongilla lacustris. Taxonomy (NCBI): domain Eukaryota; kingdom Metazoa; phylum Porifera; class Demospongiae; order Spongillida; family Spongillidae; genus Spongilla; species Spongilla lacustris. Next base: position 5,681,693 of record OX442426.1, on the reverse strand, counting down.
TGGAGGAGCAGAGGATCAATGAAGACCTACTAACTACAGTACTACAAACCAAAGTATTTACTGGTCTGGCTACTTCCTCAGTCCTTTGAACACGGTGACGACAGGAAACAGGTGTGTGAATGGCTGTTTGGGGGCTATTGTGATGGTGGTTACATGCACTAGAGTACACATGGTATTTTTGGACATGCTAATTTTTATTTGCATGCATTGGTGCTGAGAACACTTTCTCACTTCCCTGGAGGGGTGTTGGTGGAGTCATTGGATCACCTCTCCAAATCCCCCAGAAGGAGGGAGGTATCCTTTGTACATATACAATGCATCACTTGGGTGACGGTTCCATCAGAGGTCTTTGAACATGCATGTTAAAGTACTTCTGTTTAAGGGCCTGGAGAGGTACATTAACCTGTACATGTAGATTTACTCTTTGTTACATGTACTATTGTCTATCCTTATAGACACCATCTACTGTTACATAATCCTGTACCTAGTATATGTACCCAGGACTAATTTCAAAAATGGTACCACCATGTTCTCATCTAGTGGCTACCAGATACAGGTATAAACCCTAACCCTGACTACCTACATGTACACAAAAGTTCAGGTAAATTTAATATTACTACATTTACATCTGAGGCTGTGCCTTAAAAGGCGACCATGCGCTATATTCATTTGAGTTGCATGCAACATGTTACCTACGTATGGTCACCTTAACCCTTCCTATACATGTATGTAGCCAAGTCATCTTATGCCCTTCATGCAACTTTTTTGGCAAATATTCTGTACGTCACTTATAGTGGTACTTCAAATATAGGTAGTGATTTTAGTGGTTACACCTACATTTTGCACAGCATTGTGTGGACAAGGAAACCACAAGCCAGCCTATAACAAGGGGTAATGGTTCTGGGGCTATGCTAAAGCTTCATACATGTAGGTTGGCCCATGCCCATTTACTGCTTGCATTAGTTATCACAAATAGAATAACCTTATGGGCCCACTTCGTACATCAGTACATATATGGACACACCTCCCTTGACAACTTACATGTACATGTACATACGCGGTGGGTCGCGTCCATGAACAGTGTTCTTAGTGCAATCAAACAATGTACATTGTGCAAATAAACGATGTGGTCAAGTGCAATGATGCAATGTGCAATGTGCACAGGTACATCGAGCAAAACAGCGTAGTGCCGTAGAACAAAGATTCACTATCTGCATGACGTAATATTTGATGACGGCTACGAAGTTTATATCATCAGTGTCAATACAGGCACACTTGGCTGAAAAAATAAATTAGCGAAACTAGGATTGCGAAGAAGGCATATTGTGGAAACCCAGCTTCCACTTCTGCATGATGCCATAAAGGTTGCTATATACTAATTGCCAACACATTTATTATCAAGTACATGTATGGTTACACCATAAAAAGGTACATACTGTCTTCAGTATGCATTGGTGCCAGTACTGACAGTTGCATAAAATAAATGCTTTTTAGTCCCAGACACCCAGATTATACTAAACACACCCAAAGACAGCTGCTGCATTGTAAAGCTGTAACTACACATCATGAAAAAGATACAGCAATCTACACAATCTGTATGCAGCCTGTACATACATGTCTGACCCAACACAATATAAGCTTAAACCATGTAATGCATGCTATCATATCTGACCCCCTAGATGGCATGATACACACACACACACACACACACACACACACACACACACACACACACACACACACACACACACACACACACACACACACACACACACACACACACACACACACACACACACACACACACACACACACACACACACACACACACACACACACACACACACACACACACACACACACACACACACACACACACACACACACACACACACACACACTAGCCTCGTCCCCAGGCCATCAATTTAAGTTTAGGGAAAATGACGGCCTGGTACCTATTGCCACTATGTTAGTGCGCATGCGCTGACCATTACCTGAAAAACCTTAAATTGACGGCCTGGGGACGAGGCTATACACACACACACACACACACACACACACACACACACACACACACACACACACACACACACACACACACACACACACACACACACACATGACGTATACAGATGATTCTTACACATATCTGCACATGGAGCATGAATGTTCACTAACGACAGATTAAATTTCATTTCATGCCTAACAACATGAAACAACACCAATGCTAAGTACAGAAAAAATATCACTACAGTTAGTAACAGTGATGTGTTATCAGTTGGGTGATATGCAGAGATGACAGAATGTGGTCTGCAAAGCCTTGAGACTGTGAAGGGTAGAGCGATGGTGCATTGTGGGCATAGTGCACCGTGCAGTATGCCAGGAGGTTGGGTTGGGATCTGCATCCTGCTTGTATCCTTCACCTGGAAGGTAAATAAAAATACAAACAAGTAGCACTTTGTGTGTAATTTTTACCTAGGTGACCCAAGAGATAGTATATATCATCTGGAATATCACAGGGGCAAGCCGCATGTCTGTTCCGACGAATCTTGTGCTGGTTCCAACACTTCTTAAAACTGTCAAGCTCTTTTTTTTACGAAGGGGCATAAACATGTAACCAGCAATGTGTCTAAGTGAATATGAAAAAGAGATTATGAGCTCTATAAGCACAAAGGGATATACAATGTATAACCCATCCTCAATTTTGAGAAAATATGACCATGCAGTTTAGAACCATAACCTATTTACGTGTTAAATTCAAGACCTTAAATAAATGAATTCTCTATGCGCTACAATGTCAATACAAATCACCAAAGAATCACTTACTGAGTTTCTGATGGAAGTACCAAATATAAAACTACTGGATGCTGCATGTTGATCACCACGGTGGTGTCTGAAAGCCATCTGACATACAGCAATAGAAGACTTTAATGTTCTCAGTACCACAGTCACTTCGTACCAGAGTGGGGCATCTATAAAAAGAAGAAATACACACACACCACACACAAGCACACATACACCACAACACACACACACACACACACACACACACACACACACACACACACACACACACACACACACACACACACACACACACACACACACACACACACACACATGAACCAGTGCAGTTGTCTGTGAGAATGGCAAATATTTTCTCTCATGCACATGCATTCATGATCTCATGATCGTTCAAATCTACATGTAGGGCCCATGCATGCATGTTACTGTCTGTGGTGTATGATTGTAATACATGTCACTAGTAATGTGCATTCTCATGTACAGATTTTCACATAAGATAACAATGATCCCTGTGTTGTGCTAAACTATTATCTGGATGCAGTACTGAAATTGTAAGGTCATTTTAGAAACAAACCACTTTCTAGCTCAGTTCATGTCACAGGCATGAATTGGAATAACCACATGGTTTGAGTTTGTCATATCCATCAATATGCCAGCACCAGTTTGGTCCCATTTTATAGGCACACTTTGACAATGTCACAGGAACCAGCACCTTATTGACATATATGTCCTCCTATTGAGCCTTTGGGTCTTTCGTCAACTTGGCCAATAACATCATCACTGTGGATCTACAGCTTAAGCACATGCACACACAATCAGCACCAATGCATACTGAAGGCAGTATATATACCTTTTTATGTGTACACCCAACTGCCTTCTCGGGTACAGAGCAATGTGGAGGTTACTGCAAAACAAGTATGGTTACACCTCCAGGGCCACCATGTACTAATAACAGGACACAACTATTATATACTGTTGGCCTACTGCCTATGCAGTTGGCCTTCTCCCTGTACAGTTGGCCTTCTCCCTGTACTGTTGGCATTCTCCCTATAGGTGGCCTTCTCCCTATACTGTTGGCCTTCCCTAAAGGTTTTCATTCTTAGTATGCACGGCATTACATGTAGTACCTTGCTCTCATTACTGTCAACAGGAAGGCTCTCAACTGTAGTACTCCAAGCCTAGCTGGTAACAAGTAGACAGGCAATAGAATAACCTTGGGGCTCACCAAAAATGTACATACATGTATGGACACAAGTAGTGCTGCACATCTGTTAACATACTATAAACTTCCAGGACACAGCTATTGTATCAACATTCCCTAGGACAACCAGGGGTTGTATTTGCACAAAGGTGCATGGCATTGTGCATGAGATTATTCACTGTAGTATGTACAGATCTAGACCTTTTTTTATCAGCACACAACAAAATTCATGACATTGGGCCTTTGTTACTTTGTACAAACATGCACATAAGATAGGATCAGCGGGTGTTTATGTACACACACACACACACATACACACACACACACACACACACACACACACACACACACACACAACACACACACACACACACACACACACACACACACACACACACACACACACACACACACACACATCAGCTGAATGTGGGGGGGAGGAGGCAGGAATAGGTAACATCTGCCAGTATCAATTATCAATTACGGTTTCCAGTCATGCATTTGGTTTTGCTACAGATGTTATATTTACATGTACAAGAAGCACACCATTACATGCATGTACTTCCTATAACATCAGGGATTTACCGCACCTACCCCCTGGTTTACACATGGCATGTCACTTGCTGTTCTGTCAATTAATCCAGCTGGTTCATGTACATATGAAGGGAAGACTTCCTACAATAATACTGCAGCAATGCAAGTAGAACATCATAACACAAACTTTCATGAATCCCTCAATTGTATTTAGCCAGTCAGACACTCAATGTTTTGGCATATATACAAAGTACAACCTGTAATGGTGAGTTACTATAACTCAAAGTTAATTACAATTGTAGTGGCCCTTTAGCATTTTCAAGTTTGATTTGTTGTTTTGAATATAAACTAATAAAACGCCAATTAAATTTCATACTTTTTTAATTAAACTTTTTTACGGCTATTCTTTAGATTATAAATCTTGTAATTAATTAAAAGTTGTTACATGTAACAAAAGCAATTAAAATACCACGTACCTCCCTTGCCTATCTACATGTCTAGACTCTACTGGTACATGTACTACATAAACAATGGCCACGCACCCATTGTGTAAACAATATGGTTAGGCACAATGGGTCCAAGGTATCGTTGACTGTTTTTGATATGTATATTCACACTCCTAATAGGCCACGCATGCAACAGCTCAAGACATGTTTTAACCATGGTGTGCTACAAAGTGGCCTTGCAATCAATGACATTGCTACAAAATAGGTATGGATGGGACAAATGTCAATTGGAAATCTTACCGGCAGCTTAATCTAAAAGCAGCTTATAGAAGAATACAGTACTAGGTTAATCAATGTGGGTTCATGTGGATTACATACTGTGCATAATAGCTTCAAAGCTGGTGTAAAAAAATCAGGGTGGAATGTTTCTTCCTTTCTATCATCTTTGTATTCCCTATATAAGAAAGACTCATGATCACCTGCAAGGCATGAAGATTATAGGAAAGTTATAGTAGTTCAATTAACCGTATTAAATTTGTGTCCCATCAAAATTTGTGTCCCATCGCTGTCCCAGTTACTGGAATGTATAAGAATGTATGTGAAGGCTGTAAGAGATGAAGCTGCATGTGACACACCCTGGAAAACAAATCTTTTGAAGTTGTAGCAGAATCGGCAATTGATGACCCTCTAATTGAAGCCAAACTACACTTTTACAAAAGTGTAGCTATGCAACTAGTACCTTTTTTGAATAAATACCAAACAGATGCACCAACGGTTGTATTTTTAGGTAGAGATCTGAACGAAAACTTAAATTGTGTGCTTAGGCGGTTTATCAATTAAGGAGGACGTTATTGCAAATGGTATAGTAGTACAACACAGCTCATAAGTAGCGATGTAGAGAATGGCTCAAATCACAGTTGTTATCGACAAGTAGATGTTGGTTTTTCAGCGGATTGAATTGTGTATATTTACATATACCAATCTAAAATGATAAAGGACAAATCTTTGTTAGGGTTTAAAATGGATTGCAATGCATTTTTAGTAGCACTTGAACATAAGAACCCACTGACTAACTTATGCATTTTTACAACATACATGTATTTGTACAACATATTTGTACCCGGCGGCATATTTGTGGCATGGATCGAACAATTTGCAAACCGTTCCAAGTGCAATGTTTTGTAATTGTGATTTGTAACGTGTTTATGAGGCACAACTGTAGGGTATTAAAAAAGTCTTGAAAAGGTCTTACATGTATTTTCACCCTTTTGGTGTGGGAACCCTGTCCCTGCATGGATCCAAACCATAGCCTGGTACGGAACGATGGCAATGGTATTACGACAATAAACGGCTAAGAGGTATCATATCTGTAACGGAGCTGTAACAGAACGTTCTTATTTAGCGTACGCGTACTGTAACGTGATGGCACCACCCAAATACGAGACGGTACGACCCAAATACGAAATGGCACGACCCGAATACGAAAAGGAGTGCGTGTCCAATTACGGCAGTTTTCACCCCCCCCCCCCCCCCCCCCCCCCCCCCCCCCCCTACCCCCCCCATAGTTGTTGCCAAGCCTCTATGCATAAATATGGGCCTTCGGCAAGGCCGGTTGAAATTATTGGATCCACTATTATTACTATTATTCCATTTATACGCCAACTCCTCCTTTTTAACAAATCATCCCCCGTGGCGGAACCGGTAATCACGAGCAGGGCAGAGGTCAGGCAGCAAAAACAAAAAAAAAAAAAGAAACAAAAGAATGTCTGCGTCGCCGTACTGCCCTGGAGATGTGAACTTGACTTCCTGCTCAGTCAACGTTAGTGTCAACCTGGACATTAGCCGAGACATCAGCATAGTAGCCATAACGTCGAGCCTGCTGTCGTGCCTTGGTAGCGTCCTGGTAGTCTACGTGTATGCGAGGTGGCCCGAGGTACGCTCCGGATCTCGCGCCATCATCACGTATCTCGCGATCGCCGACTTTCTGACCGGCTTTGGTTACATCATGGGATCAACCAACTACCTCTATTACACCAGCCATTACACCGGGAATGGTACTGCCACGTCGGCAGCCGATCGCGATCTATGTTACAACCTATTTACACCAGTCTGCAAGATCCAGAGCTTCATAACGACCACCTCCTCCTTAATGTCGTTTTTTTGGACGCTCATACTCGGGATCTATCTCTACCTGACCGTGGTGAAAAGCCGCATCCACCTGGCGCAGCAGTTGGTGCCCCTGTATCACGTGGTGGCTTGGGGCTTGCCCACCGTCTTAGTCTTCATAATGCTCGCCTCGGGCGTGCTGGGATACGCCCCCGTAGCCTCGGCCAACTGGTGCTTCATCACGCACATAGTTGATACCTCAACACGGATCGTGCTGATATTTGTTGGAGGGAAGTTCCTAGAAGTCACCACCTATGTGGTGGTACTGGTGCTCTACGTGGATATCAAGTGTCATATCCGAAAAGATGTACGTTTGGCATTATTTATATAATACGTTGCATAGCGCGGCAGGTATGCAACGTCCCTCTATTCGTCTGCCTGTTCCAATGTCTACGAACCTGCTGCAAATCAATTCAGTCCTGTGTCTCTATCGTGGTACAGGTTGGACTGTACTTCAATGAGCTATTCATTACGGGGGAGGGGGTGGGGTCATTTAAACTGATGCCTATTCTTGTCCAGGGGGGCTTTTACAGATCTGTCTTAGGGGGAAAAAGGGGGGGGGGGGGGGGGATGCTTGTCCAAGGGTGCTTATATACATGTAGCATTCTCATGATAGTTTGCAGTATCTTTCATGCTAGGCATCAATTCCAATATTTTGTTGTACTACTCAATTTGTTATGATATAGGTATAGATTACAATGCAAGCATTGTTTATCTTATAATCAAGTGATTCAGCTGTGAAATTTTAAATACTTTTTTTTAACAGAATGAAATGCTACACATTCTACCAGATAATGCATCCAAGGTGGCTTTGATCCAGCAGGTGGACACAAAGCTGACGTTCATTCCCATTATGTTCATTTTCCTGCGCATATGGGGTACCTTGGAGTTCATCGTGACAGAGTCCTCCTGTAATCCTGGACCTGCCATTGCTGGATTCCTTTCAGCCCTTAGATTTCTACAGGTGATCTTTGTTATAACAAATAACCATAATTGTATCGTAATAATACTGCTGGTTACAGTTCCCATTACAGCATTTCAGTGCCATGGTACAATTTGATTTATATATTGCATGAAAATAAAAATGTGGAATTAATATGATGTTGATGCATTCCAATCGTATTGGTTTTAATCCAGTGTCCCAATCACTAAAAAGCAATGCTATAAATCTTAGGGATTGAATTGCCCTTCAGTGCATGTACACTGGTTATTATGAAAAGCAAGGAGAACATCAAACTGTAGTTTGTGGTGTAGTTGTAATTGGAGAGGAGATTGTACCAATATAAATTATGATTTTCTCCACTAATGATCACTGCAGTACAGTACGCTATATGTATCAAGCAGGTTTTCTGTTAGAAAAAGTGCTGGGATTAGCTATAGGTGTATTTGTAAAACGAAATTGAACTACTGTAAAATATTGGTATTTCATATCATTACATCTTAAAATCTCTTCCCCAGGCTATTGGAGATGGTGGACAAGGTTGGGGCAATGTCATACTCTACATCTTCAGTTGTCCAAAAATTTGCAGCCTTTTGCTTAAAGATATGAAAACAGTGTGTAGCAAGATCACAACTGTTATACAGGGCTACAGGAATTATCATCCAGATGCAAGTGAATTAGAGCCCAGCTCACGATCTATCCAAATGAGTGCACATGATGAGGGACATGTAGAAATTGCCACATCTGACAGGGCTATAAGTGGCCCTACAGCTCCTGAGTGAGCCCCAGTTCGAGCTGGGGCAAGTGTCAGTGTTATTTTTAGATAGCGTGATGTTATATGTTGTCACATGACGTTACTTATACAATTATGATGAAACCATTGCCATTGGGATGTGATGTAGCTATGGTAGAGCCTGTAATACCTAGACCATCTCGAGTCAGCAACCCATGCGCACTTGAGTCAAAAAGCAGTGGAATTTACATCTTTCCAGTGCAAAAACGATGTAACAGCTATACTCAGACTCAGAGTAAAGCAGTTGTTTAAATTTTTTATTTTTGTTAGGCTTCTTTGTAAAAGTGGCCTAAATTAGCGAATTAAGTTCAGATCAAAAAAGTTTATTTGTTTTCAATATGGAATTATTTGCTAATATATGGCAAACTGAGCATTGTGCTTGTGAGAGCAGACGCCAGGGCTATCCTTGCAAGATCCTTGCAGGTGGCAGACACACAGGTTGATGCAATGGACTACTGATATATATGTTAACTCCTTCTGTGTGTATTTGCCTAAGAATCCGCACTTCTTGTTAGTAGTAATAATTTTATTTCACATGAAAATGTTGTCATCAGTGCAGCATCTATAAACGATTTTCTTCGATTGTGTACACTGGGATTTTTATTTATTGTCGTTGCACACACGTACCTGTTATTGTAGTTTGTTTTTTTTTTAAAGCGTTGGTACATTGGCAGGGGCCCAGAGTTTTCTCAATTCTGCATAAAAATCCTGCATCCACCAGTACAGTTCCATAAATAATATCCTGGCTATGCCATTGGATGCAAGTTGTAAAACCGCCTATAACTGAGGGAATTTCAATCATATTTGCCGCAACGTGATAAGAGGGAACCCACATGACGCAACGTCCCATGCCAGGTGGCAAAACATCAGACTACCTGCCTTAAGGCCATTGATTGTGGGCGGGCATGGCACGCGATATGCGTATACACAAATACACCTACACATCGGAACAGTGGAAAATTATAGGCATTCATTGCATTTTTGGGGTACCATAATTGAATTGTTACGCAACGCGGTGTAGATAACGAAGTGTTTAAACCAACGGTGTAAACCCCCAAGTCACTCCTATTACGTAACGTTGCTAAAGGTCACTCCCCTCTCCGTTACCTATAGCAGAGATAGTATAGAGAGGGATTGGAAACTAATCACGTGAGCCATAGAGTCCCATACATTCCGCGTGGACAATCCGAAACGTGAGAATCTCACCTCGTAAAAGGTGTCGGGGGGAAGCTTTAAACTTTAGTAGCGAGCGCTGTGGCCGTTTCTTGGTGAGTTTGTGTTGGATTTTGAAAATCTAGTATCCCTATCTACCTTTTGATCGTTTAAAACGTCTGGTGTCAGGAGTTTAATTCGTTGTTTTTCTGCGAAAAAGAGACTTGCCGTGACCAAATTTTTGTGTGCGACTGTTTCTTGTGCAGGTTACGTGCCATAAGGTAAACTATCTCTGCCTATAGTATATGCTTAATCCTGGGTTCGTGCTCACAAATAAGCACCATGACTTGGCTCAGGGATTGAAATCCATGTTCACTTGATTGAAATACACAAACTCACACGTGCGTGCATATACAAATACACAAAAGGGAGAGGAAACATCATAGTTGGGCGTAGCCCGACCTTGAAGGTCGGGCTACGCCCAACTAGCAAGTTGCAAACGTTATGATGTAATTGACACGTGATAAAACACCTGCCTGCAAACTGATTGGGCTCAACCCAAGTTAGGTTTGTGAAAAGTAAACACTAACCAGACGTACTTCCCAGGTATGTTTTACTCGTCCCCAGTCCGACATGTATCGTACGACTAAGTACGTCTGGCTTGCGAGACTAGTTTTCACCCCTCCATAGTTGTTCTATACATAAATATGGAGCCCTCGGCAAGGCCGGTTGAAATTTTTGGATCCACTATTATTCCTTTTATACGCCAACTCCTCCATTTTAACAACCCCTTGCACAACCGGACGTCCTGTTGTGCAACCGGACGCCGGTTACGCAACCTTATCAACTGAGCATCGCCCGGGGCGGAACAGATATATTCGGTATTCACGAGCAGGGCAGAGGTCAGGCAGCAAAAACAAAAACAAAACCAAAAAACAAAAAAATGTCTGCGTCGCCGTACTGCCCAGGAGATGTGAACTTGACTTCCTGCTCAGTCAACGTTAGTGTCAACCTGGACATTAGCCGAGACATCAGCATAGTGGCCATAACGTCGAGCCTGCTGTCGTGCCTTGGTAGCGTCCTGATAGTCTACGTGTATGCGAGGTGGCCCGAGGTACGCTCCGGATCTCGCGCCATCATCACCTATCTCGCGATCGCCGACTTTCTGACCGGCTTTGGTTACATCATGGGATCAACCAACTACCTCTATTACACCAGCCATGACACCGGGAATGGTGCCGATCGCGATCTGTGCTACAACCTATTTACACCAGTCTGCAAGATCCAGAGCTTCATAACGACCACCTCCTCCTTAATGTCGTTTTTTTGGACGCTCATACTCGGGATCTATCTCTACATGACCGTGGTGAAAAGCCGCATCCACCTGGCGCAGCAATTGTTGCCCCTGTATCACGTGATTGCCTGGGGACTGCCAACAGTCTTGGCCTTCATAATGCTCGCCACGGGCATACTGGGATATGGCCCCGTAGCCACGGCCAACTGGTGCTTCATCAGGCACATAGAGGATACCGCAACACGGATCGTGCTGATATTTGTTGGAGGGAAGTTCCTAGAAGTCACCACCTATGTGGTGGTACTGGTGCTCTACGTGGATATCAAGTGTCATATCCGAAAAGATGTACGTTTGGCATTATTTATATAATACGTTGCATAGCGCGGCAGGTCCCCCTATTCGTCTGCCTGTTCCAATGTCTACGAACCTGCTGCAAATCAATTCAGTCCTGTGGACTGTACTTCAATGAGCTATTCATTACGGGGGAGGGGGTGGGGTCATTTAAACTGATGCCTATTCCTGTTCAGGGGGGGGGGGGGGGCATTTATAGATCTGTCTTGGGGTAGGGGGGGGGGAGGGGATGCTTGTCCAAGGGTGCTTATATACATGTAGCATTCTCATGATAGTTTGCAGTATCTTTCATGCTAGGCATCAATTCCAATATTTTGTTGTACTACTCAATTTGTTATGATATAGGTATAGATTACAATGCAAGCATTGTTTATCTTATAATCAAGTGATTCAGCTGTGAAATTTTAAATACTTTTTTTTTTAACAGAATGAAATACTGCACATCCTACCAGATAATGCATCCAAAGTGGCTTTGATCCAGCAGGTGGACACAAAGCTGACGTTCATTCCCATTATGTTCATTTTCCTGCGCATATGGGGTACCTTGGAGTTCATCGTGACAGAGTCCTCCTGTAATCTTGGACCTGCCATTGCTGGATTCCTTTCAGCCCTTAGATTTCTACAGGTGATTTTTGTTGTAACAAATAACCCTAATTGTATCATAATAATACTGCTGGTTACAGTTCCCAATACAAGATTTCAGTGCCATGGTACAATTTGATTTATATTGCATGAAAATAAAAATGTGGAATTAATATGATGTTGATGCATTCCAATCGTATTGGTTTTAATCTAGTGTCCCAATCACTAAAAAGCAATGCTATACATGAAATCTTAGGGATTGAATTGCCCTTCAGTGCATGTACACTGGTTATTATGAAAAGCAAGGAGAACATCAAACTGTAGTTTGTGGTGTAGTTATAATTGGAGAGGAGATTGATATAAGATTTTCTCCACTAAATATTCATGTGATCACTGCAGTACAGTACGCTATATGTATCAAGCAGGTTTCCTGTTAGAAAAAGTGCTGGGACTAGCTATAGGTGTATTTGTAAAACGAAATTGAACTACTGTATAATATTGGTATTTCTTGTCATTACATCTTAAAATCTCCTCCCCAGGCCATTGGAGATGGTGGACAAGGTTGGGGCAATGCCATGCTCTACATCTTCAGTTGTCCAAAAATTCGCAGCCTTTTGCTTAAAGATATGAAAACAGTGTGTAGCAAGATCACAACTGTTCTACAGGACTACAGGAATCGTCTAGATGCAAGTGAATTAGAGCCCAGCTCACAATCTACCAAAATGAGTGTACAGGATGAGAAACATGTAGAAATTGCCACATCTGACAGGACTGGAAGTGGCCCTACAGCTCCTAGGTGAGCCCCAGTTCGAGCTGGGGCAAGTGTCAGTGTTATTTTTAGAATGCATGACGTTATATGTTGTCACATGACGTTACTTATACACTTATGATGAAACCATTGCCATTGGGATGTGATGTAGCTATGGTAGAGCCTGTAATGCCTAGACCCTACAATGTTATCTCTGTACGGCTTAATTACAGTACTCACCCCCCCCCACCCCACCCCCCCCCCCCCAAATGTAATTACTATAGCGTGAACTCGTGTCAGCAACCCAGCTCAAGGCACTTGAGTCAAAAAGCAGTGGAATTTACATCTTTCCAGTGCAAAAAAGCGGAATAAATTGTAACAGCTATACTCAGAGAAAAGCAGTTGTTTCATTGAATCAAAGTAAAGCTGGTAAAACATTCTGGTATACACTAGGCTCAAAACTTGCCAAAACGATTACACAAAATAGATATATCACAACCCTTTCATGCTGTACTTCTTCTCTTATGTAGCCCTCCATTTTGTTGTAAGAATAATTGTACTAAATTAAGGTGATCCATGCACAATCAAGTTTATAAATTAACCACAAACAGTTCATTAGCTGTTAATTGTTTAGTTTAGTTTTTTAGATTGTAATAGCATATATATACTGATGAACTAAGATTAATATCTTCTTTAATGGGTTAATTTTAAAAATAATTAAAATTTCAAAAATGTTCCTAAATCAGGTACACGGTGAAAATAAAAGAAATCAAGATTTCAATTTTGAATAACTCTTAAGTAGTTAATTGAAGACCTTTTACAGCTTCTAACAGATGTGCCCACCCAACATTTTTTGACATTAATATTAACTGCAATGAGTTGTATCCTGATTTAGCTGTTTAAATTTATCATTTTTGTTAGGCTTCTTTGTAAAAGTGGCCTAAATTAGTGAATTAAGTTCAAATCAAAAAAGTTTATTTGTCTTCAATATGGAATTATTTGCTAATATATGGCAAACTGAGCATTGTGCTTATGAGAGCAAACGCCAGGGCTATCCTTGCAGGTGGCAGACACACAGGTTGATGCAATGGACTACTGATATATATGTTAACTCCTTCTGTGTGTATTTGCCTAAGAATCCGTACTTCTTGTAGTAATAATTATATTTCACATGAAAATGTTGTCATCAGTGCAGCATCTATAAACGATTTTCTTCGATTGTGTACACTGGGATTTTTATTTATTGTCGTTGCACACACGTACCTGTTATTGTAGTTTTTTTTAAAAGCGTTGGTACATTGGCAGGGGCCCAGAGTTTTCTCAATTCTGCATAAAAATCCTGCATCCACCAGTACAGTTCCATAAATAATATCCTGGCTATGCCATTGGATGCAAGTTGTAAAACCGCCTATAACTGAGGGAATTTCAATCATATTTGATAAGAGGGAACCCACATGACCCAGCGTCCCATGCCAGGTGGCAAAACCTCAGACTACCTAAGGTATTGATTGTGGGCGGGCATGGCACGTGATACCAATGCATAACAATGACATGGTGGAAGTATGCACAAATACAACTACTATAAATGTACACTCCCGGCTCGGAACAGTGGGAAGTAACAGCTCGGAACAGTGGAAAATTACAGGCATTCATTGCATTTTTCGGGTACCATAAAAAAATTGTTACGCAACGCGGAGTAGATAAGAAGTGTTTAAACCAACGGTGTAAACCCCCAAGTCACGTCCGATTACGTAACGTTGCTAAAGGTCACACCCCTCTTCCGTTACATGTAAGTAGGCTAATCCTGGGTTCGTGCTCACAAATAAGCACCACGACTTGGCTCAGGGATTGAAAATACATGTTCACTTGATTATTCACACGTGCTTGCATATATAAATACACAAAAGGGAGAGGAAACATCATTTAGTCAATTTCTGCCTGAAACATGCATGGCGCCAACCTGCAACTGAGCGTGAGATTGACGATGTAATTGCCGCGCAGCCTGCAATACTGAGACTAGTCACGTAACATGCATGTCCAGCGTGATGCGCGATAAATAAAAATCGATTAGTATTATTTTACGTTTGGCTGCGTTTCGGACGCACCCACTTAGTTGGGCGTAGCCCGACCTTCGCGTATTGGCGCCAATACGCGAAGGTCGGGCTAAGCCCAACTACCCAACACTGTGAACATAGCAAGGTTTGTTTGAGATGACTTTGTGCTTAACCTATAAGCATATACATCAACCGACCACGCACGGAGAATTCCTGTTCTATTAGTAAACGACTACGGTATACCGGTAGTTCCTAGTAACCAGGGTATTATGGCCTGCTCCATTTATCGCGCATCACGCAAAACATGATACACAATCAGTTCTCCACACTTGTGAATCTCTCGTGATAATATGATCTCGGGCGTTACGGTTGTGATATTACAGACGTAGCAGGGATGATCTCCGAAAGGCTGGGATTCAGACCGTACATATCAGGTGTGAATCACCTGGGGTCGATCGTGGAATTGTTTATCCATTGTTAATTACAATTAGGCCATTCAAACTTATAATAAAATGGGGTCGGTAGGTAGGGCAAAAAAAATAAAAATAACACATGAATATAATTACACACCGCACGCTACAAATGAGTAGTTGGGCGTAGCCCGACCTTCGCGTATTGGCGGAAGGTCGGGCATCAAGCTATATGTGATAATAGCCGACATATGTGATAATAGGGGCCCACATACGCTATCAGATGGGTACAGGCTTGATACCCGACCTTCCGCCAATACGCAAAAGTCGGGCTACGCCCAACTAACAAATGAATTCGTTGCCTCTAAGTCTTGACAACGTTGTTGGGACGGCCGACTTTGTGCGTTTTGCCTTCTGATTGGCACAGAAAACATAGGGGACGGACAAGTGCATACTGCCTTTGCAGCTCCGCTAGGCCTTCAGTTACAAAACCTTCTGCCATACCGCAGTAGAAGGAAGATCGTGACCTCAGCGACTGTTTCGCTACCTAAATTGACTTCCAACCTTTCCATCAGGGCACCAAAGTTTTCATCCGTGTCGCATTTGATGATGCTTCTCCTGCTATTAAAATGTACCACCTCTATCAGTATACCGGTAAACTGCTACGCTCGGCCATGTAAATTTACCATTCCTGATACGAAATTGGCCAGTACCTAGCCCTTCAAGAGAAAGTGGGGAGCCTGAAAGGTGAGCTGCTGTAGCAGTTATCTCCTAATCCTTGTGTACACAAGTATTTGAGGGCAGACAGATGTTATGATAGTAGCAGCTGCAAGGTGTTAATGGCATTCAGATTGGTCACACACTCACATGGTAACACACACAAGAACGATGTACATGTACATGCAGTGTGATGATTTCAGCTACTTGGTCCTTCACTAAGGCTATTAGCGGCGATACGACTACCACAATACTGCCGTCACGTTGAAAGAGATCGTCAAAGGCGAACGCGGCAGAACGGAGAAACATCGAGACTTTCCACTCCCAGTGGGTAACACTGAGGACGAACACGTCATTCCCTTCCATGAAGCTTCTGATAGCCTTAAGCTGATTAGGACGGATAGAAGCGTAGCCCAGCCTTTGTAGGATTAGACCGTCAAGATTCTCGTTAGCGACAGTAACATGCTAATATTGCTTTACGTATTTTTAAAGTTCATTTGTGACGTCACGTAGCACTGCATTCTGATTGGGCGCGTGAAATCTCGCGCACTCAGAACGACTTTTGTTGGGCATTTCTCCAGACCACTTTTCGCGTAGCGGTGATGTAATCCATCCGCTGCTGTGAAAACATGGGTCTGGGTACGAGACTAATTCCTGATCTAATTTTGAAATGTTTTTTTTTTTTTTGCAAAGCATTTTTTTGGGTCGGTCGGTCCCGAGAAAACAACTAATCGAGTTTGAATGGCCTTATCTTGAATTCACAACGAATACACAGCTGGGTATTGTTTCTGAACCGCTCGCGTAAAGCATGTTTGATCACGTGACCACAATTGCAATTGTTCGAGAAAGTTAGAGTGTCCTTCAAGCTCAGCAAGCTTGAATTGGAGTTCAGAAGCAGGTATATGCGTCTTCTGTAAGCGGTTCGTCACGATGCCTTCAGTATATCATAATAGGTGAAGAAACCAGCTCAGCCGTATTGTCAGTTTGTCACACGGCCACATGTGCAGCCAACCGATTGTGGTTCAGCCAGTTCGCCTGCTGCATGTCCTGATGCTGATAATTCAGATATTGGCCCGGCCCCAGAGGATGAACCCGAAGCCTGCTGTTGTATGTAAGCCTAGCCGTCTTCTGTATGACAATCCTCGTTAGCAGAAATATGTAATCAGCTCTAAGCACCAGTGGTGATGTATTGCAGAATTAACACAGTAAGCGCCACTCTTATATTGAAACTGCACTTACCCAATTGTTTTTTACATGTCAAGGTTGATGTCCAGTGCATTGGTAATCTCAGCTAGAACCAAGCCAGATACTCTAGCTGCCACGGGAATTTAAGCTAAATGTAATGCTGCTTCTTTGTATGTTAGGAACCATACACACTTGTGCGTATGCATCTGAACATGTACATCACCTAATCTAAAACAGTACAGTACATGTACATGCAGTCAGCCATGTGCACATAAGTATATTGTATGCATGATAAACATCTGGCAGCCCTTAAGGCCTTAACCCCCTTTGTGGAGTGGAAAACCCCACCAGTTTAGCTTCAGGTGTTAGTTGTTATTTTGTATCGGGAAGCGAGCGAACACGCGCCACAGGAACAATCACAAAGAACATCCAATCGATACACTTCCACGCATGCGCGGACTCAACCCCTATACTTAATTAACCATACACAGATACACTACAGTCTCCTTCTCCCTTAAGTTTCTACACTACCGTAGTCTCCTTCCCTAGATTTCCTCAGCATAGCGTTTCGGAGGTCTGGATGGACGAGTTGAACGACGGGGAAGGCTGACATTGAACTCAAGGAGGGTACTAGCCCAAGGTTCTGTAAGTGCAGGCCAGTACCATTTGCACTAAGAGCCCAAGTTGAAGAAGCCATTAAGAAGCAGGTTGAAGAAGGGGAATTAAAACCTGTAGAGCAGAGTGATTGGGCAGCTCCAATTGTCATAGTAAGAAAAAAGGACGGGGACATCAGGATTTGTGCTGACTTTAAAATGACAATCAATCCTCACCTACTGCCCAAACCTTTCCCTTTGCCCACCACAGAGGAAGTGTTTTCAACTCTTGCTCAAGGAGAGTCTTTCACAAAATTGGATCTGGCTCGTGCATTCAAGCAAATGGAAGTTGCTGAGAAGAGTCAACCCCTTTTGACAATTACAACTCATTTGGGATTGTTTCAGTACTGCAGGTTACCATTTGGAGTTGCTACAGCACCAGCCATGTGGCAGCGAGCCATGTCAATTGTATTGCAAGGCTGCAATAGGGTTGTATATTTTATGGACGATATTCTGGTGACGGGTAAGACAAGGAGGGAACATGAAAACAACCTTCGATTAGTTTTCAGACGTTTGCAGCAGTTTGGCCTGCGAATTAACATATCCAAATGTAGATTTTTCCAAAGGACAGTAGACTATCTGGGTCATCGCATTTCTCCAGAAGGTATAAGGCCAACTGAAGAACGGGTACAGGGTATATTAGCTGCTTCAACTCCTGTTAACAAGTCTGAGTTGAAATCATTCCTGGGTCTCATGACATACAATGCTAAGTTTTTGCCTGGCCTATCCTCAGTCTTGCACCCACTGTACAAGTTGACACGGAAGGATGTAAAGTGGTCTTGGTCAAGGGTGCATGATGTTGCAGTTCAACAAGCAAAGGAGTTGGTATGTAAGGCTACAACATTAGTACACTATGATGTCAATAAACCAATCAAGTTATATTGTGATGCCTCCTCTGTAGGAGTAGGAGCTTGTTTAATGCATGTTCAAGATGGCCAGGAAAGGCCAATTGCTTATGCCTCTCGAACATTGACCCAGGCTGAAACTATGTATGCTCAAATCGAACGAGAGGCACTTGCTATTATCTTTGCAGTTCGCAAATTTCATCAGTATCTTGTTGGAAGGGAATTTCAGCTAGTGACAGATCATCGTCCCTTGTGTAAAATCTTTGGTCATGACCAGGGTGTCCCTCTGTTGGCTGCAGCCAGAATGCAGAGGTGGGCACTGATTTTAAGTGCCTATCAATATACAATTCAGTATGTTCCAGGTGAACTTAACAGTTGTGCTGACTGTATGTCCCGGCTTTCATTGACAAAACCGTCATCTCAGGATGTTAGGAATGTCCTAACATTGGATATGCAGTCCTTACCAGTCACAGCAGCTGAGATAGCCAAGGAGACTGGAAGGGATACAACTCTGGCAACCATTTTTCAATGGGTTCGTCATGGCAATTGGCCATCTCAGGCAGAAGAACATCTAAGACCCTTTGTCAGAAGGAGGAACGAGTTAAGCTGTCAAGATGGATGTATTTTGTGGGGTGCCCGGGTTGTCATTCCCCCTCGCCTTCGTCCAGGACTTTTGAGGGAATTGCATGATGGACATGTTGGTGTTGTCCGCATGAAGGGGCTTGCCAGGAGCTATATATGGTGGCCAGACTTGGATAAAGATATTGAACACATATCTGAAAGTTGTGACGAATGCAGAGCCACATCTGCATTACCTGTGGCATCATATCATCCTTGGCAATATCCCAGCACCCCGTGGGAGAGAATCCACATGGACTTTGGGGAATGGAGGGGAGCTCATTTCCTAGTTATAGTAGATGCTTACAGTAAGTGGCCTGAAGTGAGGAGAATGCGTTCCACTTCAACTGAAAGATTGATTGATGTGCTGAGGGAGATCTTTGCCGCTCATGGATTACCACGAGTAATTGTGTCTGATAATGGGCCACAATTCACATCAGAGAAATTCACCCAGTACCTCATTAGCAACAACATTATACATCGCAAGTCTGCACCATACCACCCTGCCACAAATGGTCTTGCTGAGAATATGGTGAAAAATGTGAAAATATGGCTGGAAAGGCAAGGGAAGGAGAGTAATCTGGAGTTTTCCTTGTTGGAGTTCCTTCGGACATACCGGAATATCCCGCATACAGGAACAAACAAGGCACCAGCTGAGATTATGTATGGCAGAGCTCTCCGTACACGTCTAGCCATGGTGCTACCTAGCATGGTCAAAAGGGTGAAAGAGAGTTTGGACTACTCCACTATCACACCAGTGAGAGCATTTAAGAAGGGTGATGAAGTGTGGGTCAAGGAATTCAGACCCAGTGTTTCTCGTAAGTGGACCCCTGGAACTATCCTTGCACCATTAGGAGCACTGACATACTTAGTTACTCTGGTTGATGGGCACCAAAGGAAGGTGCATTTGGATCACCTTCACAGGCGAGTAAGGGCTTTGGATGAGACAATGCAGGAAGGGAATCCAATTGGAGAAAATATTGAGCCACCAGATCAGGGGGGGTTGTGCGAACATACAAAAGGAGCTATTCCACTGCCAAGAAACCCACCAAGTTTGCCTGAACCCCCCCCCCCCATGCCTGGTGCCCATCCCTCCTGTGTGTCTGCTGACATACCATCTGTACCCATGCAAACACCGAGTTTGGGTACCCCTCTTGCTCGGAACATTGATGATGCAGGTGTTCCAGCTGGGACAAGCCCTAGTAGAGGAGGATGCCATAGGAACCTCAACACAGCATCTCCAGGAGTGGAGTCCAGGGTTTCTGGTCAAGATGCCCTTCCCCGTCGTTCAACTCGTCCATCCAGACCTCCGAAAGCAACTATCTGGCATGTGGCCGACACGCCCACAACGATAACACCGACTCCTCCTACTACTTGATGTCTTCACGAGTTTCTGAGCCTCCACTGAGTTGCCAACCTTGTGCGTACTCATAGCTCCTTCTTCTCCCTCCTTGCCTGCCCCCGTTCTACTGCCATCTCCCTCCTCTTGATGGATATTTAGCGATTCCTTCAATACCGTTTCCATAGACCTACTCTTGCTCAACGCCTGCTCCACCGTAAGGTCCTTGACACATAGTAGCTCCTGTTGAATTTTCTGCTCCCTTAGCCCACAAACGAATTGATCTCTGAGGGCTGTATCCAGATAATTTCCGAAATTACAAGTTTTCGCTAAAGAGCGCAGGACTGCCATGTATTCAGTGACTTGCTCGTCTACCCTTTGTTGACGTTTAAAGAACCGGAAACGCTCTGCAATTTCCACCGTCTCAGGCACCGTTCGATTCTTCAACCTTGCGACGATGTCATCCAATGATAGGTCGCTAAGTGAGGTCGGGCTAACCCAAATCTTGAGTTTTGCGAACATTTTCTGCCCCAGTCTCGACAGGAACAAGGCCTTTTTCTTGTCATCCGCTATTCCGTGAGCCACACAATAGAAGTCGAATCTTTCTTTGTAGTCGTCTATTTGTTCCACCTCCGGGTCAAACTGCTCTGACACGCGTGACACCTCCATCCCACCCTCGTCGCCACTATTTTGTATCGGGAAGCGAGCGAACACGCGCCACAGGAACAATCACAAAGAACATCCAATCGATACACTTCCACGCATGCGCGGACTCAACCCCTATACTTAATTAACCATACACAGATACACTACAGTTGTCGTAGAAAAAATCCGCACCTTACACACACACACACAGAAAGCAACCATCTCCACCAACTTGCTAAAGTACTGTCTGCCAGGTGGTAAATGAGCAAACTGCATCCCACAGCACCGCGTGTAGGCAAGCCACGTCAATGTTGTTGTGCGTGTTTAAATCTTCAATTCAACTAAATATAATCAGCATGACAACAGTTCGCGTGTGCTGCGGCTGGATCCCTGTGGCTAGCTCACGAAGCTACAACTGTGGTCATGTTTAAGATGCCATATACTAGTAGCCACCATGCACGTGCACTATTATACATATATTCACTTGCCTCATAGTTTCACACATATGACTGAACTAAACTAACTGGCTCAAGTAATACAAATTGAAGTGAAGAGGTTACAAACAACACCTGAAGCTAAACTGGTGGGGTTCTCCACTCCACAAAGGGGGTTAAAGGCAGCCAGATTTGTATCATTGTACTTATCTGCACACGGCTGACTCCATGTACATGTACTGTATACTGTTTTAGATTAGGTGATGTACATGTTCAGATGCATACGCACAAGTGTGTATGGTTCCTAACATACAAAGAAGCAGCATTACATGTAGCTTAAATCCCCATGGCAGCCAGCCTCGTACTCCACAGCCATTTATCCGCAAGTCCGCAACATCCATCTGCCTCAATGAGCCAGAGACCTGAACGCAATTGATCTGTGTTCTC
Source organism: Spongilla lacustris (assembly GCA_949361645.1). Taxonomy (NCBI): domain Eukaryota; kingdom Metazoa; phylum Porifera; class Demospongiae; order Spongillida; family Spongillidae; genus Spongilla; species Spongilla lacustris. The sequence goes on along the minus strand of OX442426.1, from coordinate 5,659,334 downwards.
TGTATGACTGTATGAATGGTTGGCAAAGCTGTCCTAAATATAGAGCAGTTTCCGACATCCCGTTTTTGGCATGTAATGCTGCAGCTACAATTTCTATGGTGCCATACACACCAAATGACCACTTCCATGGACATGTTGCAAATGCACGAGCATGTGAGCATAAAGAAGAACATCACTCCACACAGTGTACGTTTTATTCTTGTGTCGTGCTTTTCACTGATCCTCGCACAGCAGAAAATGGTGTTCTCATTGGCAAAACTAAGATGAGTTATTGTGGTATGGTGGGATTAGGATAACTGCGCTCCTCTTATCCCTTTTAATGCTCCAGATTTAGATGATTGACAATGTTCTGGCGTGACTGATATTCTAGGCACATCCTTATTAATGCATACCTACATCAGTCCTCTCAACCTTAGGTATTGCATGATCAGATACTCAATCTAGGTGCATAACCAAGAGAACAAGACTGCATGTGTATCATCAAGAAAGTGAACACGTGAGGTAAAATTGAAGGAACAGACACAGCGTAACTGTTCAGTGAAATTTACCTTTTTGGGGTTTTATACTCAGGTTGTGTCCAAGGTAACAAAGCAAAGTTGAAACTCATATTCTGGCTATTGTAAGAAGTGAGCGTGCAGGTATTACATACACGTAGCGTCCGGTTACTAAGAAGTACAGGTAGGCGGGGTGCAGAGAAGGGGGTGGATTACGAAGCGCTGTGAGCATGAGGAGAGCGGTCAACTACAAGGGGGTTTGCTAAGTACACCAACAGTTTCGTTGTAGCGATAGAGGTAAGAATGAATCCAATTAATGGGGTGGCAAAGAAATCAACAGTTTTCCTAACTCCCGATGAATATGCTATTTTACCGATCTGCGAGGTGTTACTTTTCCCGATCTGCGAGCTGGCACTGTATACACATGTATATCACCTCTGCCAACCCGCAACGTGGCACGTGATATCAATTATCTACACGTGTTTTCAATGACTTCATAAATCACTCAAAATACTACCATATAAATGTACATGTAGTGGGTACTTTGACTATTCACAATATTGGAGAGCTCACGTGAATTAAAATAAAATGTTTGAGCCGCACTGCCCAGGAGACGTGATCTCGAATTCTTGCTTCGCCAATGTTAATGCGAGCGCTTACGGTGCCGTGAGCCGAGACATCAGCATAGTGGCCATAACGTCGAGCCTGCTGTCGTGCCTTGGTAGCGTCCTGATAGTCTACGTGTATGCGAGGTGGCCCGAGGTACGCTCCGGATCTCGCGCCATCATCACCTATCTCGCGATCGCCGACTTTCTGACCGGCTTTGGTTACATCATGGGATCGTTTAACTACCTCTATTACACCAGCCATGACACCGGGAATGGTGCCGATCGCGATCTGTGCTACAACCTATTTACACCAGTCTGCAAGATCCAGAGCTTCATAACGACCACCTCCTCCTTAATGTCGTTTTTTTGGACGCTCATACTCGGGATCTATCTCTACATGACCGTGGCAAAAAGTCGCGTCCACCTGGCGCAGCAGTTGGTGCCCCTGTATCACGTGATTGCCTGGGGCCTGCCCACCGTCTTGGTCTTCATAATGCTTGCCACGGGCGTGCTGGGATACGCCCCCGTAGCCTCGGCCAACTGGTGCTTCATCACGCACATAGTTGATACCTCAACACGGATCGTGCTGATATTTGTTGGAGGAAAGTTCCTAGAAGTCACCACCTATGTGGTGGTACTGGTGCTCTACGTGGATATCAAGTATCGTATCCGAAAAGATGTACGTTTGGCATTATTTATATAATACATTGCATACCGCAGCAGGTATGCAACGTCCCCTATTTGTCTGCCTGTTCCAATATCTACATATTTGCTGCAAATCAATGCATTCCTGTGTCTGTATTTCGTGGTACAGGTCGGACTGTACTTCAATGAGCTATTCATTTCCATTATGTAATTGTAAACCTAGGGCCCAGGGGATCATTTAAATGCCTATTCTTGTCCAGGGGGACATTTACAAATCTGTATTGGGGGGGGGGGGGGGGGGGGGGGGGGAGAGAGATAGAGATATAACATATGATGCTTGTCCAAGGGTGCTTATACATGTAAATGTATATTGTCCCGGGTTTTTTTTTTTTTTTGGGGGGGGGGGGGGGGGGGTAGGTTTGCAATTATTATCATCTGCTAAATAATGGAATGGTCATACAAGAGGCTTCCATCGATCTATAGTTATCTCAGGGTGTAGATAGTGTGCAGTATTAATGCTAGGCATCAATTCCTAATTTTGTTGTACTACTCATTTGTTATGATATAGATATAGATTACAATGCAAGCCATATATAATCAAGTGACCCAGCTGTGAAATGTTTTAATTAAATGCATATTTTTTTAACAGAATGAAACACTTCACCTTGTACCAGGTAATGCATCCAAAGTGGCTTTGATCCAGCAGGTGGACAAGAAGCTGACGTTCATTCCCATTATGTTCATTTTCCTGCGCATATGGGGTACCTTGGAGTTCATCATGACAGAGTCCTCCTGTAATCCTGGACCTGCCATTGCTGGATTCCTATCAGCCCTTAGATTTCTACAGGTGATCTTTGTTGTAACAAATAACCCTAATTGTATCATAACAATACTGCTGGTTACAGTTCCCATTTTAAGATTTCAGTGCCATGGTACAATAAAAATGTGGAATTAATACGATGTTTATGTGTTCCAATCATATTGGTTTAATCCATTGCCCCAATTACTAAAATGCAATGCTATACATGAAATCTTAGGGATTGAATTGCCCTTCAGTGCATGTACACTGGTTATTATGAAAAGCAAGGAGAACATCAAACTGTAGTTTGTGGTGTAGTTATAATTGGAGAGGAGATTGTACCAATATTGTGCTCCACTAAATATTCATGTGATCACAGCAGTACAGTACGTTATATGTAGCAAGCAGATTTCGTATTAGAAAAGTGCTGGGACTAGCTATAGGTGTATTTGTAAAATGAAATTGAACTACTGTAAAATATTGGTATTTCATGGCATTACATCTTAAAATCTCTTCCCCAGGCCATTGGTGATGGTGGACAAGGTTGGGGCAATGCCATACTCTACATCTTCAGTTCTCCAAGAATTTGCAGCCTTTTGCTTAAAGATATGACCCCAGTGTGTAGCAAGATCACAACTGTTCTACAGGGCTTCAGAAATCGTCTAGATTATACATATGCAAGCGAATTAGAGCCCAGCTCACAATCTATCCAAATGAGTGCACATGACGAGGGACATGTAGAAATTGCCACATCTGACAGGGCTGGAAGTGGCCCTACAGCTCCTGAATGAGCCCCAGTTCTAGCTGGGGCAAGTGTCAGTGTATAATTTTAGAATGCGTGATGTTATATGACGTTACTTATAATATGGACCCAGAAACCATGGCCATTGGGATGTGATGCAACGGTGGTATACGTAGCTATGGTAGGGCTATATAGGGCCTGTAAACCCCCCCAAAGTGATTGCAATAGCGTGCGCTCGAGTCAGCAACTCGCACTGGGGCCAACAAACATATATTCGAAATGTAATTTTAGTCTGCGGAATTTCATATTTCCAGTGCAAAAAAGAATAAATTCAGTGCATGCTAAGTTGGTAACGGCTATACTCAGAGAAAAGCGGTCCTTTCATTGAATCAATCTAAAACATTAGGCTCAGAACTTGCTGAAACAATCACATAAAATCCCAACATTTGCGCATGCTGTACTTATTCTAATGTGTAGCCATCCGCAATTTTGTTATAAAAAATATTTTTTTTAAATGATATTACATGTAATGTGACTTTTTAAATACACAACAATGCATTGACTTCTACTCAACATAGTTCCTTATTAGTACATGCATGTTCAGACGTCCATACAGATTTGAAATATATCTGGACATCGTTTGGTTTGTTTTAGAGCCTGTGGGTCAAATGTGAGATGGTACGTATGTATGGTGCTATATAATCAAGTTTGTAAATTAAATTCAAGCCGGCAGTTAATTTGTTTAATTCTAATAGCATATACTTAATGGTTGACTTTAAAAAATTGATCAAACCGCTTCTAAATGAAGTACATGGTGAAAAATTAAAAATCAAGATTTCAAATTTGAATATCTTTAGTTAATTAAATTTAGACCTACAGCTTTTAACTAACATGCCCACCCAACATTTTTGACATTAAATATTATTAACTGCAATGAGTTGTATCCTGATCTAGCTGTTTAATTTTATCATTTTTGTTAGGCTTCTTTCTAAATTAGCGAGCAAGTAAATTATTTTACCGGGTAAGTGTTGTCAGGATTTTTGGCATCAGTGCAGCATTTAAACCCACATTATTATGAAATGATGGTTAACGAGTTAACCAAGGTTAATGTGGGAGGGACCACGCATGCGCCGTTGAGTTGTAATCCTTGAACAGCATGTGGGAGGGTTGTTTGCCGGGCCAGCCTCGAATTTTTTTTGTTTTGAAGTTATATTTATTGTTGTGGTTGTGGTTTCGGTTCCTCATCAATTCCAGAGAGAAGGTCTGTGATATCTAATGCAGGGGGGATGGGGACCACAGGTTCCCCACAGGTATTACTCCCCAAGCTCATATGGGATGGTTACCTGCCCGCCAACCCCCCCAAGCCTTAGATAACCCCACCATGTATCCCGACTACACATTAATCTATAACCTATTTTACTTGATTGTGTACACTGCATGGGAGTACTGTTGTAGCTTTTTTAAGTGTTGGTGCATTAATTAGCATGGGCTCAGAGTTTCTCAAATGTCATAAAAATCCAGCGTATAATATGCCATTGGATGCAAGTTGTAAAACCACTTATACCAGTCTGACACTTCCATTTCCTAATTATAATCAATCAACATCATGTATGTGTGCATGTGTTTATGTACGTATGTAGTGTGTGTGTGTGTGTGTGTGTGTGTGTGTGCGTGTATGCATGTGTGTATGTGTGTGTACATGTGTGTATATGTGCAGTGTATGTGTGTGCATGTGTGTATGTATGGGGTGTTTGTGTGTTTGCATGTGTGTGCATGTGTGTTTATGTGTATGCATGTGCATGTATGTGTGTGTCGTGTGTGTGTGTGTACCAGTGGTGCCCTTGATACTTGTAGTTGTATTTCAGCTTTGGAAGCCTTGCATATGGTGGCAGTGAATATTATTGCTAACCTATCGCTACAGATTATGGCAGGACTGGGCCACTGGAAAGTTTACATAAACTAGCAGCTGAAAGCTAAAATGTTTTCCAGCATTCTTCACAAGCACAGAACCATAGCAAAAGGGACGGCACCATTAAAAGGTGGGGGGTAAAAATTAATGGGCTTGTCTAGGGGAGGGGGGGAGTGATGTTGGAATCTTTAGGATGGCGTGTAGCACTCCCCTTATATGGTACTTAATAAAGGTCGGGGGGGGGGGGGGCATTGCCCCACTCCGACAAAACGATGCCCCCCCCCCCCCCCCCCCCCATGGCCCCTGTGCTTCCTACGCCACTGACCATGGCACTACTTCACAAGCACTGCACCACAGTACTACTTCACAAGCACTGCACCATAGACTACGTCACAGGCACTTACACTTCACAGGCACAGCACCATAGCAACACACTTCACAAGCACTGCACCATAGCACTACGTCACAGGACCTGCACAATGACACTACTATGTTGGCACAATCGAGAGTCTATGTAAATTGCATGACAGAAGCGATTGTGCAGTTCACGTGGACTCTCAATCGGACCATCACGGTACGTACGCCTTCGATATTTTTAAACTCATAACCACATCATAATACATCGCAGACATCAGGGGATGATTCACTTAGTAAAAGGGCTTCCTGGGACAAGCATGATTGCCAAACCTTACTGCATGTACACTACATGCATTAAGTCTAGCTGCCTTGTGCGCAATGCTAATGCCATGGTGCTATGCTTGTGAATTAAAGATTTGGTGCTTATTGTGTAGTGCTAAGGTGCTACATTTATGTAGTAGTGCTATTGTGCAGTGCCTGTGATGTAGTGCCATAGTGCTGTGCCTGTGACATAGTGCCATGGTGCAGTGACTGTGAAGTGGTGCTACGGTCAGTGGCATACAGTTGTAGAAAGCACAGGCCCCCCACTCCGACAAAAGTATGGCATTGACTCCACACCTTTATTCAGTACCATATAAGGTGAGTGTTACATGCCATCCAAAAAAATTCTAACATATCCCTATAGCCCTATAGGTCAATGAGGTCATCCCCCCAGACACCCTCTTCTACCTCTGCCTCGTCCGCCATTTTTTACATTCTGTTCACAATATTAATTTTGTTCAAGGTATTACGCAATGACAAATGTTGATGAATAAATAATGCGCGGTAGAAATTTATTTGTTGTCTTGATTTTAGTCAAACAATGGTAAGTGTAACAATTTTTCGAACGCAAAGTACATATATCATGATCAGACCGATTTATAGGACATTCTACAAGTGTTTTTAAAAAATTCAATTTGATATATAAAATGTGCTTTTAATAGTAGGATACAAATAATGAGAGAATACATGAAAGGAATAAATGCACATTTATTATTATATACACTAAAGTAAGTCCTTTAACAGTCATTTGAAATAAAAAAGATGGCCGCGGTGCGGGCCGGAGTCACGTAGAATTAGGGACCCATAGAATTAGGGACCCCGTCCCCAAATCTCCGGAGAATTGGGGATCTCCGGCCCCAAATCTACGTAGATTTAGGGACCCCCGTCCCTAAATCTGCGGAGATTTGGGGACCCCTCTGTAGAATTAGGGACCCCATCTAATATATAACGGTATCGATTTTGATATAGCCAGCACAAGTCGTGCGGACGGTCATCAGAGTTTGTATTATAAACATACAGCAGAAATAAAATAACAACAACAACAGAAGCACAAACGTATAGGCGTTATTCTAGGTCGATCGGATGGCATCGTACATGTATACACGCGTCACCTTGCAATGACTGTGCACCTCGATCTTATGCATATTATATACGGAAGAGCGTATCCAAGCAATATAGCTAAAATATAATCATGCTCCCACTTGACGCACAGGAAAGTGGCATTTACTCATCCCTCTAGATCTAGATGTTAAAAGGACAAGTGGGGTGAAGGGAGCATGCTCTATTTCTTTGGTCGTCATACGCGAGAGTCTGTTTCAATTGTTATTGATGAAGTAATTCTATGGTTAAAAAAAAAAAAACATTAGCGTGCAACACAGAAAACTCTTTGAGGGTAGCATTGCATGGTGGAAACTCATAATGGATGGTAGTACTATGTAGTATTTAGCAGCCACGTCACATCATAAGCAATCCCATAGTGCATTGATATGGTGGTGATCATTGCCTGAGTAAAAGAACACATGTATAGCTTTACACTAAAACAATTATTTGCACTAATATTTACCTCAGAATTAGGTTATTGAGAGTAAAAAAAAAAAAACAGATTTGGTGTAACGAATTTCTGCATATTCATCATCTGCTAGCTGAACAACATAATGGTACTCCTGCCACATGCCTTTCATGGTACGTACTTCCCCCTTCCCTGATCACATGACAATTGGTGCAGCGTCGCTTGTGCACACCAACTTAATAATATCACCTGATACATACATGTACATGTACATGGACCAGCTAGCAGCAGCAACCATAATCCAGTACAACAACCACAATCCCCCACTAAAATCCACATATACACCTCCACAACATCCCAACATCACATACAACAAAACAATACACAATACACAACCACACAACACACAAGGCTGGGCAGGGGGCTCAAGCATACACCTATATTTTAAAAGAGATGAGCCCACATCTCCTTGTGGAAAAACCCCAGTGGAAAAACCTCTAATAGGAAAAATCCACCATACATTGGGGAAAAAAAAACCTCTAACTAGCACTGCCCAGCCACATACAACATCAAACACATTCTACAAACAGTCCAACAGCTGCAGCCTTCTCTGTGCCCAGGAGTCATCTGTCATCGGTCAAGGAATCTGCTCTTGTAATAGGACACACATAATGCTACCCTTCGGCAACAAACAGAGAATAACACTGAAATACAAAATTTCTGGTGCTTGTATGTTATGCTGTGGATGAACACTTAGACTGAACAACAGTCTCCAGCAACTGCTTTAACCAGTGCTGTCAGCTGCCACTTACAGCTGCCCCCACCAATAACCAAGCACAACCCCACCAATGTACCATCCCACTTGTTACCATGCATGCATACCGCCCATATTTAGGCTGGAGCTTATTTCCTGTCCAATTCAAATTCAATGCTTTCAAACAACAGAAAAATGTATTTATATTAGACCAAACATACATATCTTACCAGAGGTTCAAATATCTTTACTGGCCATGTATCAGCCAGCTGTACTATTTCAGTTCTACTTGGTATTTTGCCCTATATAGTTTCAAATACATTTCCTTCCACCTCTGTTTATTTGTTTTGCCAGCATAACATCCGCAATTCCATCTTTTTAAAAAATTCAGTTCATATGTGTGCATGCCTACATATTTCAAATATACCTCAATACTTACCCATGGTAACAGATATAGAAAGTTTCCTTTGATGGATAATGTATGTGCACTTTAGAAAAGCAGCTTTGTCCACTGTGCGTCAAACATTGAGGCTGCATATTCCTGCTGAGTAGATCTGGTCATAGTACCCTGGCTGACTTGCTGTAGCACTTGAGTACTGCAAACATCCAAATCATCAATGCCTCTGGCATTATATGTTGGTATTTTGTCCTTGAAATTTTTGACTTAAAAAAAATCAAAATGGAATAAATTGAATGAATTGAGCCGGTTGGAAATAAAAAAATTAAAAAACACATTCCTACCTATGCTAATATGGCTGTCATTATTTGATTCCTCACCATATATTTATATGCATGCAATGATTAACAAATGAATGAAGCTTACTACCATTCAAATGAAGTTCCAGACACCTTGAACTTCCACTTTTCGCATGTCTGATATGACGTGATATCAGTGTGTTTTCCAGTACACATGTAAGGGCTTTTGAGAAATTGCTATAAATATTTATACATTCAGCATTAATGTGTGGGTACCTCAAAAACAGCGGTATAAATAACCATTTTCGTAAGCATTTTGGCTCTGCATGATGCAGTCCACAGTGAAATTATATGTGCATGTATTTGAACAAAAAGTACAACATCACTTACAAACTTTGAATTTCACACGCTTTGGAAGTAAAACCTTGTCAGCTACCTATCAGTTTGAAATGTGAAAGAAATTTATATTTATCTACCTTGCAAACAAGCAATCATCTCTGCTAGGTAAGCAGCACCTTGACATCCATCGTCTATACGCGTTGCATGAAGGGAAAGAGAACTATGTGACGTGGCACACTTGCAATTGCAAACCTTGCATGTTTTAGATTCTCACGTCGACCCGTGTAGAATAAGTCCGCGCCTTTTACAGCTAGCCAAACATCTTTTTTAGAAAAGTAAACCGCCTGTCTTTGATCGTCACTAACCATAGCCTGGTTGTACTGCCAGTCTGCCACTAGCTTTTTTGCAGGGTAGATCTGAAGTACGCACGGCCACAGGCTCAGGGCAGCAGCAAAGTTCAACTGATAGATACATGTAGATACACATGCATAAGCACGTGCACAGAGAGAAGCTCCCGCACACACAAAAACGTGTTCATATACATGCACACAAAGTGGCCCAGCGGCCAGATAAACGATGGACACAAAAGAAAGTAGCCTTCAAGACTCTTCGACGGTGTTGGGCCTCCAACGAATGGAATTAATCAACACCTCGACTCAAGCTATTGAGGCTGTTGATCTAGCCATAGATATTTAACAGGCCCGTAGCCAGGTTGTGTGTTGGGGGGGGTGCAAAGCAGGCTATAAGTGGACTCAACCAGTGGTGTAGCCAGGATAATAATTGTATGTATGGTAGGGCCCACACTGCCAGATGCAGGGTTTGTATATGAAACTGAGAAAGCCCTAGAAAAGGTGCACCCCTCCCACCCAGCTAGGGGGCAGTGCTCCCGAATCAGGATCTGGGATTCTGAGGCAACACTTGTTTGATGCATAACAGTTTGGGTTCCAAGGGCATATTTATATTACAGCCCAATGTCCATGATAGCATGCAGACATGGATGTACAATTGTAACTCCACTCTGTTCTTGAAGATGGATGCAATGAGTTACATAGGAGGAGGAATATGGTACATGCATAAACTAATTATAGCAAGTAGTACAACTATTCAAATTTTAGCAACACTACATAAACTGTTACCAATGCATCCCACAGGTCATATGCTATGTGGGCAGATTTTTGATGTGGGAGAAACGATTGACAGTTTGTGGAGCAAATCATATATATGTACATTACTTGAGTGAGATGCAAGCATTATTTGATACATGTAATGTACATGCACAAGGTATACTGTACATAATAATAGCACCCAAAGAGTTAAACTACAAAAACACTATGAATTATTCAGTTCCATGCATATGAAAAAAAAACTGCCAGATTGCCTGTGAGTACAGATGATGCTTAGATTCCACTAGTGTATTCTAGTAATAATTTGTTCACATTTGAAAACAAGTCAGAACCAAGCAGACGACAACTGTAACAGGTAGCTTTTTGTATGGAGCACTCTTTAACTCTTTGGGTGCCATAATGATATAATTATGTACATGGTATACCTTGTGCATGTACATTACATGTATCAAATAATGTTTGCATGTCACTCAAGTACTGTACATGTATATGATTTGCTCCACAAACTGTCCACTGCTGATAACTACTTGCGTTAGTTTCTCCCACATCAAAAATGTGCACACATAGCATATGACCTGTGGGATGCACTGGTATCAGTTTGTGTAGTGTTGCTGAAATTTGAAGAGTTGTACTACTTGCTATAATTAGTTTATGCATGTACCATATTCCTCCTCCTACTTAACTCATTGTACCAATCTTCAAGAACAGAATGGAGTTATTGTTGTACATCCATTTACATGTATGTCCTGATATCATGGACATTGGACTCTGATATATAAATATGCCCTTGGCACCCAAAGGGCTAAATAAATCGAATATAGGAAGCAATGCCGGACTGAATTTCTTGCTATTGAGATGGGGTACTAGATAGGGAGCTGTTTACGCCTATTGAGATGGGGTACTAGATAGGGAGCTGTTTACGCCTATTGGGATGGGGTACTAGATAGGGAGCTGTTTAAGCCTATTGGGATGGGGTACTAGATAGGGAGCTGTTTACGCCTATTGTGATGGGGTACTAGATAGGGAGCTGTTTACGCCTATTGGGATGGGGTACTAGATAGGGAGCTGCGCTCATGTTGACGCCAAATATGACACATGCATGATGCCTTATAGCCATTTTTCCGATCCTACATTTGGATCGTACCAGCGCTCTTACATGCACACGTGCACAATATACATGCAGACAGCTGGCATTCAAATATGTGTAGATTGCACTGCAATAAACAATCAAGTGAATAATATTCATAGCCTGCCAAGTGGACCTTGCATCCAGTGGGGGGGTGCAATTGCACCCGTTTGCACCCCCCTGGCTACGGGCCTGTTAATTAGACTGGAAGGGATTGGAAACCAGACCAATTAACACCAATCAACAAGTACAGTCCTGGCAGTTCAAGTCCTCAGGCCTTTACGATAAAATGGCAGGTACCACTTTTGCACAGGAGCGAGCGGAAAAGAACGTATCCGTGGATTGTGGTAAAGGGAACACTTTTCATAAAGTTCATGGCTTTGTAGAATGTTTTATTTCACATTCAAAATATTTTCAGGGTGCAATCGACCACATTATTGACGATGACCTGTTCATTGTGTTCAAGCTTCATTTACCAAAAATTGCGCGCGAATTAAAGGCTTGGCTTTTTTTTTTTTTTGGTCGTAGAAAAGGCACAGATGGCAAACTAACTATCCGTTGGCACATATTTTTCATCTGGCTATCTGGTGGTCAAGTTCTCAACGACAAAGCTACGGTCGCTATACCGGTGAGTTTCACACTAAGTCGAAACTAAGTTTTGTTTTTTTTTAAATCGAGTACGACGCATTCATGTCACAAAAACTATACTGTGGTACGTAAAACACAGTGCTCAATCTGCCTATCGTAACGCCGTACCTTTACGTTGCTTTGTTCGGGCGTAGTACCGGTGAGTTTAATTATAGACCTGGAGCGCTTTAAGTCGAATATCTTCTCTTAGGAATGGAGTATTTAAAAAATGCTTACTTCTTTGTGATCCACAGTTCGTGCACTACCTTCTACTACTCTTCTTATTTGCCTCTTGCGTACTTGACCAAAAACTTTTGAGGGGCGAGGTGCCAGACTAACCAATTAGCAACTGCCAGGAGTGTCCCCGCTACGTTGCATTGAAATGTATGGCGCACGTGCGCGGTTTCCAATCCCTTCCAGTCTAATATCTATGATCTAGCATTAGTTGCATATATTCAAGAAGGACTTCCATGCAGTCCTTCACATATATGGGAAAGTTTACGAGAAAAGGGACCTAGCGTTTATTATAAAAATGTATAATAAAAATGCATTACGTTTGATTTGCTATAACTTCCGAACAGTTAACGCTATCACCTTCCTATTTTCAACACTTCATACTGCACCATTTCTCTATGGTAAAATACATTTTGGAGTCTTGCACTTGCTCCGTGTCAGTATTGCAACGTTTGATACCCGACTGGGTTCAAACCCACCATAACTTTCGGTAGGAGTAATCAATTCGCTTCAAATTCGGTTTGTAGGTAGAGAGGTCCTATACCTATCGATTTGTTCTGTTCGTTAATTTTTATGCCATCCGTTACGGAGATACAGTTGAACAAACTACGTGCCCGTTTTCCCGCTTGATTCGCGCCAATGTTATAATCCCCGCCTCCCCATACATTGAGCGGAACGCAATTTGCCCAAATCATTGGCGCGAATCGAGCGCGAAAATGGGCACGTAGTTTGTTCAACTGTATCTCCGTAATGGATGGCATAAAAATCAACGAACAGAACAAATCGATAGGTATAGGACCTCTCTACCTACAAACCGAATTTGAAGCGAATTGATTACTCCTACCGAAAGTTATGGCGGGTTTGAACCCAGTGGGATATCGAACGTTGCAATACTGACACGGAGCAAGTGCAAGACTCCAAAATGTATTTTACCATAGAAAAATGGTGCAGTATGAAGTGTTGAAAATAGGAATATGATAGCGTTAACTGTTCGGAAAGTATAGCAAATCAAACGTAATGCATTTTTATTATACTTTTTTATAATAAACGCTAGGTCCCTTTTCTCGTAAACTTTCCCATATATATTTTATAAGGGTCCCCATTTCTACGCAAGGGTCCCCAATTCTATGGGGTCCCCAATTCTACCTGACACCGGTACCGCCTATGTATGGCTGTCTAAATAATCTATGGTATTATCAACTATAAAGACCATATAAGGTTATCTTGTAGTGGGTGTGTAGTGGGTACGTACATGTACTCCTATACATATACGACATAAAATAAATAAATAAAATGTCTGCGTACTGCCCAGGAGACGTGATCTCGAATTCTTGCTTCGCCAATGTTACCGCGAGCGCTTACGGTGCCGTGAGCCGAGACATCAGCATAGTGGCCATAACGTCGAGCCTGCTGTCGTGCCTTGGTAGCGTCCTGATAGTCTACGTGTATGCGAGGTGGCCCGAGGTTCGCTCCGGATCTCGCGCCATCATCACCTATCTCGCGATCGCTGACTTTCTGACCGGCTTTGGTTACATCATGGGATCGTTTAACTACCTCTATTACACCAGCCATGACACCGGGAATGGGACTGCCACGTCGGCAGCCGATCGCGATCTATGTTACAACTTATTTACACCAATCTGCAAGATACAGAGCTTCATAACGACCGCTTCCTCCTCGACTTCGTTTTTTTGGACGCTCATACTCGGGATCTATCTCTACATGACCGTGGCAAAAGGTCGCGTCCACCTGGCGCAGCAGTTGTTGCCCCTGTATCACGTGGTCGCCTGGGGGCTGCCAACCGTAATGGCCTTCATAATGCTCGCCACGGGCATACTGGGATATGGCCCCGTAGCCTCGGCCAACTGGTGCTTCATCAGGAAGATAGATGATACCGCAACACGGATCGTGCTGATATTTGTTGGAGGGAAGTTCCTAGAAGTCACCACCTATGTGGTGGTAGTGTTGCTCTACGTGTGTATCAGGTGTCATATGGCTCATATCCGAAAAGATGTAAGTTAGCAGCGGCGGATCCAGGAATTCGGCAAGGGGGGGGGGGGGGGGGGGGGGGGGGGGGGGGGTCAAGTGAGTCATAGAAATAAATCGCGGGAATCACATAGGCGACGCATGCAATTTTACGCGTCACCAGAGGTAGTATATTGTCTCTATGTCACTGTTGCGTGTACGAACGATGTCATTGACATTGTCTGAAATTAAATCGTGGGTCACCCTCGCTGGATTCGCCCTTACATGTATTAAAATGGCTATAACCTAATTCTTTCTTTTTTTTTTTTTTAATAAGAGTTTTGCAATGTATATATGATATGATTCTTCTGCATGACTGCCTGTCAGTTACATGTATAATTGTTTTGATTGGCCAGAAATTTCAATGCAAGCCCGGCTTTATAGTATTCTTTAATTTGCAATGTGCAGAAGAAGGACATGCAACACTTAGATTGAAGTCAACCGATTAAAAAATCAGCACTGACTTAAGATCTGTGAAAGGGAGCCAGCCTGAGGATTTCAATGTTTGAGCCAGCCAGCTGGGTTCGTGTGCCAACAATTATAGAAATGTATAAGAAAAATGGGGTAGCCTTTTATTTGACGCCGTGAATTGGCCTCTCACCAACCTAGCTGTTGCTTCATCACCACCATAAGTCTACCCTGATGATTTTTCACCATGAACATTGCTCAGTCTGGTGCACTCAGCCCATTGCCCACTTTAGGTTCCATGCATATGTATGGATGCTCTGGAACTGTACTTGCATGTTGTACAGTGCAGTGTTCATTATAGAGGGTTTCTTACAGTTATAACACATTTGCAGAGATAATATGCAGCAAACATATCCTATACACATGTATTTGCTTAATAGTGAGCAGTGGCACAAAATTTCAAATACATGCATGTGTCTCTCTTTACAGAATGAAACACTGCACCTTGTACCAGGTAATGCATCCAAAGTGGCTTTGATCCAGCAGGTGGACAAGAAGCTGATTGCCATTCCCGTTGTGTTCATTTTCCTGCGTATGTGGGGTACCTTGGAGTTCATCGTGACAGAGTCCTCCTGTAATCCTGGACCTGCCATTGCTGGATTCCTATCAGCCCTTAGATTTCTACAGGTGATGTTCATTTTAATGGGTCATTTACCTGCATGATACCAGGCTTATGGTATTCCAAGAGCATGTAATGTTCTATGCAAGGACAAAGCGATTCTTATGTATCAACCCTCCTTGTAAATAATGTGTGATTTGCATTTTGCTCATCCAATTTCATTTAATTGGAAAACTATGTGATATGACTTGCAAATTTTACCAGGTGCAACTAAAATGAGAATGGAGCAGGTATAATGATTGTGATGAATCATATTATTAACTCCATTAGTTTTAATGATATAAAGATAACCATTTTATTTTATAATAGCGAAATGCACCGATGGTAAACAAATATCAAGAGTTACGCTAGAGTTTAATACATTTACTATTTTATTGTAAATCAAATTCTCATCCTTACTGCATTTAATGATGCGCTAACTAATTAGAACTGTTTATTCCGACATAAAAATTAACACCTTTAACTGAACCATAAGAACTTCCACAGAGGCCTTAAAAATGCTACGCTAATGAATTTGGTCAATGATAGTCCATGCACACTATGACAGCTGCACTTAGATTGGTATGAATCAGTGTGATGACAGCATTGAGCAAATGTTTGTACACTATACAGTAGGCCTTAGATACCCCATGACTGACATCATTTAAGCTAACATAATTTCAGTACATTGCACACTCATCTTTAACATCTTAATTATTCATCACAAACCGTACTTTAATTGTCATAACAAACTATAAAAAAAAAGGGGACAAGGATGATAAAATTAAAGTCTGAATCCCTCAGTGCAATATCTCCTTTGTTTACTAAAATCTCTAACTTTAATCTTGAATAAAGAATATTATGATACGGATCAAGTGGATAATTAATTCTGAGCTATACTGATTTGAAGTGTTGCATGTATCTCGTATTATAATTATGGGGCATATAGTTAATTTGTTACATCTCCTCCCCAGGCCTTTGGAGATGGCGGACAAGGTTGGGGCAATGCCGTACTCTACATCTTCAGTTCTCCAAAAATTCGCAGCCTTTTGCTTAAAGATATGACCACAGTGTGTAGCAAGATCACAACTGTTCTACAGGGCTACAGGAATACAAACCACTTTGAACCCACCACAACATCAGGCAGAAGCAGTGTGCAGGCCGAGGAACATGCCTCGTCAAGAGGAAATTAAGATTGTATTTCGGGAAATGTCTGTTAATTATAGTTATGTGAAAAATAATGATCTATAATAACCTATAACTACATGTGTATGCAGCAGATACAAAGGAAGACTGATGGCAGCTGTAATGGCACCGGCCAGTTGAAGTTGAGACAGATAATCCTATCACTGCATGTACACTTTATGCCTGCTTGTTTCTCGCTGGACAAACTAGAATGGAAGTATGCGGGTCCAAATCCTTCCGGCTGTTTGATACATATACATATTAATTTGGGCTGCACTAATTAGCTTATTGTCGTATGCATATACTACAGTATATGCTCTAGAATGTCAATGAGTGAATAACAGGAGTAGATGCATTCTTTTCCACCATACAGTCCCCCCCTCCCCCCCCCCCCAACCACATACATATACATGTACATGTACACACCTAGAATAAGTCTGTATCTGTCTTTGCCAAACTATACAGCTCGCTGTGTGCATTTAACTTTGGCCCCACCCCAATGTGCCAAACAAATCCAGCTACATGTAGCTGAGTTTTGCACAATAAATACTAATAAAGAGGTTTCTGTTGGCATAACACCACCATAGGCCCATATGCAACAAGATTGGCTTGTATACAGCATACGTGGGAGATAGGAAATCTAATCAAATAATACAGATGCACAGACATATCACGTGCATCATATAAAATCGCTCCTCAAATACATGTACACATACACACGTACAGTACACAATACGAACAGCAATATTTTACTCCAGTTTCCCTGACTTCAAACTTTCGTGGAACTCAATTCTTTGCCTCTGACGATCATTGATACTGATGTGAGGCCTCTTGGAGCGAGCAAACTGTATGGCATCTTCAGGATCCATGTTCCTTGCCTAACAGAACAAATGACTTCATTAACAAGAAATGACTCATTAATAACTACCAGCCTACGGATGGGGCCAACAGGTACACTGTCAATCTAACATAAACGTAACACAAATTCCAATTTGAAGCTGATGCTGCTATGTGTGCACATGCAAATGTATAATATCAAATATGCATCCAGTGTCACATAAACAACTAGAATGGAGTGAATGGAGAAGGCAGTGCCCCGCCCCCTTACAATGGTACATATATGTGTTGAATCAATGTGCAAATGAACTGCATCGAATCCATATCGCTAGTGCAGAAATGCCTTTAAAATCAACGACAACTACACATACACATGTACTAATAGACCCGAATCCGAAGGAGAAACATGTTCTGGTTACGTGACAATTACCCAAACCACTAATTCTACAGTAGGGTCACTAAATCGAAAGTCAAGTTCATAACGTGGCAATTAAAATGTTCATACCATCATTGTTTACAACAATTTGATAGTTACGGCCAAAGCTGCAGGTTAACACCCCCCCCCCCCCCCCCCCCCCCCCCCAAAAATAAAAATAATAACTGCATTGCCAATACAGCTGTTACCATATTAACAATTCAGTTTATTATGAAGTTCTGGAGCAGCAATTTAGGGCATTACAATACATCTGTGTACAGATACATGTACATTGTACATACGTAGATGATTGCCACACAAAATGTGCACATACACCTCACAAATACACCCCCTCATGCTAAACATGTACACGTAACAATTATGTCGACGTGCGAGCTTACCTTTATCAGATAGCACACCGTGGCAACAGCACTCCTCCCCCTCCCCGCCTTGCAGTGGACATAGACACTCTGGTTCCTCTTCTTGTACTGGTCAATGGCCTTCAGTCCACTCCAGATGTTAGGGAGGGAGGGCGGGTCAAAGTCCACGGTCGAGAACCAGTACTGCTCCACGCCATGATCTGCCCACTCCTGAAAGGCCAAGTCATAATGTCATTATGCACACCACTTAATGGAGGTCTACAGTATGGAGGTATGGGTCCACAGTATGGGGGTATGGGTCTACAGTATGGAGGTATGGGTCTACAGTATGGAAGTATGGGTCTACTGGGTCTACAGTATGAGGTATGGGTCCACAGTATGGAGGTATGGGTCTACTGGGTCTACAGTATGGGGGTATGGGTCTACAGTATGGGGGTATGGGTCCACAGTATGGGGTATGGGTCCACAGTATGGGGTATGGGTCCACAGTATGGAGGTATGAGTCTACAGTATGGAGGTATGGGTCTACAGTATGGAAGTATGGGTCCACAGAATCATGTGTACATGCTACCACAGTATTACAACACATGTGTTGCCACAGTATCACATGTATCTACAGGGTGTGGTACATGTAAAGGTAGTATCACCACCCACAGGCACATGTACATGTATGTTCAGTTGCCATGTAGATGCTGCACACCCAGGCTGCCAATAGATGACTTACCTTCTTGCTGTTTGTGAAGTAGCTGATCTCGTACTCTTCATTGTAAGAAATAACCGCTCGAACGTTCTCCTTGTCAACCAGCTGCAAACATACAGTGCAGCTGGCATTATTAGACATGATGTACAATGAATCGCCATGCCTGCAAGCACGCACATACACACACACACACACACACACACACACACACACACACACACACACACACACACACACACACACACACACACACACACACACACACACACACACACACACACACACACACACACACACACACACACACACACACACACACACACACACACACATTGGAGACAGGTCGGTACTGCTTCCAGACCATTATTCCGTTGCAGATGGAGCATTTTTCATTACATTGATAAAGACAACGGTACTTCATTTTTCATTTTTCAATACTTTGCGGCGCACTGGATTTAGGCCACAAATTGAATTCGATCACGTGCAACATTGACAATCGAGCCCAAAAGGCCCTCCGTGTATAAATAGAAATAGGAGAAATTAAATTGTGGAAAAGTACACGGACCGATTTTGTCCTTGAAATTTTTGACTTTAAAAAAAAAAATCAAAATGGAATAAATTGAATGAATTGAGTTGGAAATAAAAAAAAAATTAAAAAACACATTCTATGGCTGTCATTATTTGATTCCTCACCATATATTTATATGCATGCAATGATTAACAAATGAATGAAGCTTACTACCATTCAAATGAAGTTCCAGACACCTTGAACTTCTGTACATCTTCCACTTTTCGCATGTCTGATATGACGTGATATCAGTGTATTTTCCAGTACACATGTAAGGGCTTTTGAGAAATTGCTATAAATATTTATGCTACCTATCAGTTTGAAATGTGAATGAAATTTATATTTATCTACCTTTTCAAACAAGCAATCATCTCTGCTAGGTAAGCAGCACCTTGAAATCCATCGTCTATACGCGTTGCATGCAGGGAAAGAGAAACTATGTGACGTGGCACACTTGCAATTGCAAACCTTGCATGTTTTAGATTCTCACGTCGACCCGTGTAGAATAAGTCCGCGCCTTTTACAGCTAGCCAAACATCTTTTTTGTTTAAAGTAAACCGCCTGTCTTTGATCGTCACTAACCATAGCCTGGTTGTACTGCCAGTCTGCCATTAGCTTTTCTGCAGGGTAGATCTGAAGTACGCACGGCCACAGGCTCAGGGCAGTAGCAAAGTTCAACTGATAGATAGATACACATGCATAAGCACGTGCACAGAGAGAAGCTCCCGCACACACAAAAACGTGTCCATATATACACATATACATGTATGCACACAAAAGTGGCCCAGCGGCCAGATAAACGATGGACACAAAAGAAAGAAGCCTTCTAGACTCTTCGACGGTGTTGGGCCTCCAACGAATGGAATTAATCAACATGCACCTCGACTCAGGCTATTGAGGCTGTTGATCTATATCTAGCATTAGTTGCGTATATACAAGAAGGACTTCTTCCCATGCATGCAGTCCTTCACAAGTATATAATTTATAAGGGTCCCCAATTCTACCTGACACCGGTACCGCCTATGTATGGCTGTCTAAATAATCTATGGTATTATCAACTATAAAGACCATATAAGGTTATCTTGTAGTGGGTGTGTAGTGGGTACGTACATGTACTCCTACATATACGACATAAAATAAATAAATAAAATGTCTGCGTACTGCCCAGGAGACGTGATCACGAATTCTTGCTTCGCCAATGTTAACGCGAGCGCTTACGGTGCCGTGAGCCGAGACATCAGCATAGTGGCCATAACGTCGAGCCTGCTGTCGTGCCTTGGTAGCGTCCTGATAGTCTACGTGTATGCAAGGTGGCCCGAGGTTCGCTCCATCATCACCTATCTCGCGATCGCCGACTTTCTGACCGGCCTTGGTTACATCATGGGATCGTTTAACTACCTCTATTACACCAGCCATTACACCGGGAATGGTACTGCCACGTCGGCAGCCGATCGCGATCTGTGCTACAACCTATTTACACCAGTCTGCAAGATCCAGAGCTTCATAACGACCACCTCCTCCTTAATGTCGTTTTTTTGGACGCTCATACTCGGGATCTATCTCTACATGACCGTGGGCCTGGCAAAAAGCCGCGTCCACCTGGCGCAAGCAGTTGGTGCCCCTGTATCACGTGGTTGCCTGGGGCCTGCCCACCGTCTTGGCCTTCGTAATGCTTGCCACGGGCGTGCTGGGATACGGCCCCGTCGCCTCGGCCAACTGGTGCTTCATCCGGAAGATAGATGATACCGCTACACGGATCGTGCTGATATTTGTTGGAGGGAAGTTCCTTGAAGTCACCACCTATGTGGTGGTACTGGTGCTGTACGTGGGTGGTATCAGGTATCATATGTCTCATATCCGAAAAGATGTAAGTATTCAGTAAAATGGCTACAACCTAATTATTTTTCTTAATAAAAATAATGGTTTTGCAATGTGATGCTTCTGCATGACTGCCTTTTTTATTGGCCAGTGCCAGCTTCAGTATTCTTTAAGTTGCAATGGAAGTTAATAAAACTTTGCAGAAGAAGGACATGCAACTCTTCGATTGAAGTCAACCAATTAAAAAATCGCTTAAGCTCTGTGAAAGGCAACCAGGATTTCAATGTTTGAGCCAGCTGGCCAATGATTGTATAAATGTAAGAAAAATGGGGTAGCCTTTATTTGATGCCTGCAATTGGGCTCTCACCAACATAGCCATTGCTTCATCACCACCATAAGTCTACCTGGATGGTCTCTGACATATAAGGAAACATGAACATTGCTCCCATTGCCTTCCATGCATGCAATATGCTCTGGAACTGTAACTTGCATGTTGCACATGTTCAATGTGCTTTATATAGTTAACTGATCTAGGGTTTTCTAACAATTATAATGCGTAAATATTTCCAGAGATAATATGCAGTAAATATACCATACTTGCATAATAGTGAGCAGTGGCACAAAGTTTCAAATACGTTCTCTCTTTTTTTTAACAGAATGAAACACTGCACCTTGTACCAGGTAATACATCCAAAGTGGCTTTGATCCAGCAGGTGGACAAGAAGCTGTTTGCCATTCCCATAATGTTCATTTTCCTGCGCATGTGGGGTACCTTGGAGTTCATCGTGACAGAGAGCACCTGTAATCCTGGACCTGCCATTGCTGGATTCCTATCAGCCCTTAGATTTCTACAGGTGATGTTCATTTTAGTGGGTCATTTACCTGCATGACAATACCAGGTTTTTGGTATCCCAAGTTTTTAATTTAGCATGTAATGTTCTCTGCAAGGGCAAAGTGGTTCTTATGCATCAACCCTCCTTGTAAATTATGTGTGATTTGCACTTTGCTCATCCAATTCATTTAATTGCACAACCTATTATTGCTATGTGATATGACTTGGCAAATTTTACCAGGTGCAACTAAAATGAGAATGGAGCACGTAATGATTGGGATGAATCATATTATTAACTCAATTCGTTATAATGATATAAAATCAAATAAAGATAACCTTTTTATTTTATAATAGCAAAATGCACCCAATAATAATAGTAAACATTAACAGCTTTAAACCATAATAACTTACACACAGACCTTAAAAATGCTACACTAATTAATTTGGTCAATGATAGCCCACGGACACTCATCTTTAACATCATCACAAACCGTACTTTAATTGTCATGCATAACAAACTATAAAATACAAAAGGGGACAATTAATTCTGAGCTATACTGATTAAAGGTGTTGCATGGACATCTCGTATTAGGGGGCATATATAGTTAATTTGAGAAAATGATATATGGTACAATCTCCTCCCCAGGCCATTGGAGATGGCGGACAAGGTTGGGGCAATGCCATACTCTACATCTTCATTTCTCCAAAAATTCGCAGCCTTTTGCTTAAAGATATTATCACTGTGTGTAGCAAGATCACAACTGTTCTGCAGGGCTATAGGAATACAAGCCACTTTGAAGCCGCCACAACATCAGTCAGAAACAGTGTGCAGGTCGAGGAACATGCAGAAGTTGCCTCGTCAAGAGGAAATTGAGATTGTACTGTTTGGGAAATGTCTGTTAAATAGTTATGTGAAAAATAATAATCTATAATAACCTATAACTACATGTGCTTGCAGCAGATATGAAGGAAGATCGACTGATGTCAAGTGTAATGGCCAGTTGAAGTGAGACAGATAATCCTATCACTGCATGTATTAAAAAAACACTTTATGCATGATACCCTGCTTGTTTCTTGCCGGAAGAACTAGAATGGACGTATATGGGTCCAAATTCCTTCCAGCTGTTTGATACACGCAGGGATTTATCGCCAAGTTTGCAACAGGGGGTGGGTTTCGGAATATATATAAATATAGGGGGTAAAAGTCTTCCCTCTGCACTGTTAAATGGCATGCCATGCAGTTGTATTTTGGGTGGGTTAATCAAATTAGGGGCAAACCAGGGGGTGGGAGCGGTAAATCCCTGTACATGTACATATTTGGGCTGCACTAATTAGCCTATTGTCATATGCATATACTACAGTATTTGTTCTAGAATGTGTACATGTAAATGAGTGAATAACAGGAGTAGATGCATTCTTTACCACCCTACAGCACCCCCCCCCCAACACACACACACACACATACATGTACATGTACACACCTGGAATAAGTCTGTATCTGTCTTTGCCAAACTACACAGCATGCATATCTCAGCCTCACAACTAGCTCAGTTTAGTGATCATGGAACATGAAGTATGTTGAGAACTGAATGTCTCGCTGTACACAGCACCCCCCACCCCCACCCCCACCCCCAATGTGCCAAACAAGTCCAGCTACATGTAAATGTAGCAGAGTTTTGCACGTTAAACCATTTTAAAAATACTAATAAAGAGGTTTCTGTTGGTATAACACCACCATAGGCCCATATGCAACAAGATTGGCTTGTTTACAGCATACGTGGGAGATAGGAAATCTAATCAAATAATACAGATGCACAGACATATCACGTGCATCATATAAAATCGCTCCTCAAATACATGTACACATACACACGTACAGTACACAATACGAACAGCAATATTTTACTCCAGTTTTCCTGACTTCAAACTTTCGTGGAACTCCAAAATTCTTTGCCTCTGACGATCATTGATGCTGATGTGAGGCCTCTTGGAGCGAGCAAACTGTATGGCATCTTCAGGATCCATGTTCCTTGCCTAACAGAACAAATGACTTAAACGAGGAATGACTCGTTAATAACTACTAACCTACCAATAGGTACACTGTCGATCTAACATAAAACTAACACAAATTCAAATTTGAAGATGATGCTGCTATGTGTGTACATGCAAATGTATAACATCAAATATGCATCCAGTGTCAAATAAATGACAAGAATGGAATGAATGGAGAAGGCAGTGCCCCGCCCCCTTACAATGGTACAAATGTATTGAACAATTTGGAACAATGTGCAAACAAACTGCATCGAATCCATATCGCTAGTGCAGAAATGCCTTTAAAATCAACGACAACTACATGCACATGTTCTAATAAACCTGAATCCGAAGGAGAATTATGTAACAATTACCCAAATCGGCATATAATGTTAATTCTACAATAGGGTCACTAAATCAAAAGTCAAGTTCATAACGTGCAATTAAAATGTTCACACCATCATTGTTTACAACAATTCAATAGTTATGGCCAAAGCTGCAGGTTAAACCACCCCCCAAATAAAAAAATAACTGCATCATATTAACACAATTCAGTATGAAGTTCTGGAGCAGCAATTTAGGGCATTACAATACATCACTCCCATGTGTACAGATACATGTACATATGCAGATGTTTGCCACACAAATGTGCACATACAACAAGCTCAACCTCCATCCACCCTCACAAATCCACCCCCTCATGCTAAACATGTACATGTAACAATTATGTCGATGTGCGAGCTTACCTTTATCAGATAGCACACCGTGGCAACGGCACTCCTCCCCCTCCCCGCCTTGCAGTGGACATAGACACTCTGGTTCCTCTTCTTGTACAGGTCAATGGCCTTCAGTCCACTCCAGATGTTAGGGAGAGAGGGCGGGTCAAAGTCCACGGTCGAGAACCAGTACTGCGCCACGCCATGATCTGCCCACTCCTGAAAGGCCAAGTCATAATGTCATTATGCACACCACTTAATGGAGGTCTACAGTATGGGGGTATGGGTCTACAGTATGGAGGAATGGGTCTACAGTATGGAGGTATGGGTCTACTGGGTCTACAGTATGGGGGTATGGGTCTACTGGGTCTACAGTATGGGGGTATAGGTCCACAGTATGGAGGTATGGGTCTACAGTATGGAGGTATGGGTCTACAGTATGGAGGTATGGGTCTACTGTATGGGGGTATGGGTCTACAGTATGGGGGTATGGGTCCACAGTATGGGGGTATGGGTCTACAGTATGGGGGTATGGGTCTACAGTATGGAGGTATGGGTCCACAGTATGGAGGTATGAGTCTACAGTATGGGGGTATGGGTCTACAGTATGGAGGTATGGGTCTACAGTATGGGGGTATGGGTCCACAGTATGGAGGTATGGGTCTACAGTATGGAGGTATGGGTCTACAGAATCATGTGCACATGCTACCACAGTATTACCACACATGTGTTGCCACAGTATCACATGTATCTACAGGGTGTGGTACATGTAATGGTAGTATCACCACCCACAGGCACATGTATGTTGCCATGTAGATGCTGCACACCCAAGCTGCCAATAGATGACTTACCTTCTTGCTGTTTGTGAAGTAGCTGATCTCGTACTCTTCATTGTAAGAAATAACCGCTCGAACGTTCTCCTTGTCAACCAGCTGCAAACATACAGTGCAGCTGGCATTATTAGACATGATGTACAATGAATCGCCATGCCTGCAAGCACGCACATACACACACAAACATGCACACACACACCTCGCCTCGCCAAAGAATTGTGTAGAGTAAGTTTTTTTATTTGGCAAAATGTCATGTGTAAACTATATTCACAACTGTTCAGTAAGTCACACGCACGACATTGTATCCGTGACATTGGATCCGTTTTTAATTTCTTTAATTTTTTTTTAAATAAATACAATGAACCAAAGCGGTGTTTTAAACCCCCGTTGAGAGGGGGTGACAGTATTAAGGATGGGCTAGCCTAAAGTCTTACAAGAGCCAGTACCCTCTACACCCCCACACCCCACACACACACAGCACACACAGCACACACACACACACACACACACACAGACACACGCGCACGCACACACACGCACGCACGCGTGCACGCACGCACACACGCACGCACGCACGCGCGCGCGCGCACACACACACACACACACACACACGCCCACACTAGGACCCATGAATGGGAACCGGGAACACAAGGATAATGGAAGCCCCATGCACCCCTTAGCCTTACCTCTTTAGTATGACTTCTGAACGGCAGGGCTCCCAAAATCACCGTTTCGTCGATTCTGTTGTACCATTGTTTCGCCGAGTTGGGGTTCCAGCGAGATCTAGCCGACATCTTGGCAATAGAAGGTATGTAGAGTATCCGGGCAAGAGCACTGTGGAACATGGTGCCATATATCCAGCGATCAAATATGTGCCTAAAACAGAGAATGATAGGACTCAAAACGGCAGCCCAGAGACTCATTACTTATGTTAGCCGGATGTGATACTCACAAGAGTGAACCCCCACTCATATTAAAACGGTTGCGTGTTTTCAATTAACGCGCACGTCGTTGTCTGGAAACGTAAACAGTACGCAAAATTTTAACTTACATGCCACCTAAGAAAAAGAAGGGCGGTAAAACCAAGAAAAAGGCCAAGAAGGAAGGTAACATTCTTTTGTCGTACTGTCATTTTAAAGCGTCCTTAACCAGATAGATGGAGCCGAGCTGTCGCTTGAAGAACAGTACATACGAACGGTCCAGGAGATGGGGAGCCTCAAGGACCGTTTGGGTGCGGCTATCGGAAGGCTTAGAGAGACGCGTATATGACCTATCTTGCTTTTGTTGCACACAGTTGAGAACCAGGAGCTAGCAAGGAGATCGAGGGCGTCGGAGCAACTGATGAGGGAGCAGGTTGCTGAAGCTAAAGCCACAGTCGAGGACGAGAAACTAAGCAAGAAAGAAGTGACTTTCGGTGATTTTGATTTAATTTACATGTACGCCCTATTTTTGAATGGAGATACCCCTCATGCACGCGCGTAGATCTCACGCGCCAGTACAAATCGATGAAGGCCCAACTGGAAAGCAAGGTGGAGTACTTGGAAGCCCAGATATTCAGGCTGCGGACAGAACTAGGTAAGCGCAGCAGCTGTGGTGTAATGCACCTACATGTGCATGTACAGGTCAATAAAGGTCTTCTCCACCTAACATGGCCGGGCATTTGGAAGGGGATTGTTTTGCTCGCCTGATCCCAGTATCACGTTTTAAAGCTCATACAATAACTATCAGGACGCAACCCAGGCACAGTAGCAACGCTACATGTACATGTATGTGTATGTGCTTTTCCCATAACATTTTAAATTTTCCTGTCAAAATCCCCACCCCTAGGTGTTGATCTTACCAGTAGTGCATAGAGATTTGTCTTTGCCCTTCCTTTTATCCTGCATATATGTGTTACTCTAGAGGAGACCAAATCAAAGTTGGCACAGGTGGTTGAAGAGAAGGAGAGGTTGCAGAAGGAGAAGGGTGATGAGCTGGCTGCCCTATCTACCAAGCTGCACTCCATGGAGAAGTCCTATGAAGCTATCCTACAGGCAGGTGGTGACGTGTCACCTGCACATGTGTTATACGTTGCGTTTGTGTGTGCTTGTGTATATAAGAACTGCTCCTCACAGCACTATTGTTATCGGTCTTTGATCCTTTTATATATTTTGTCAACATTTTTGGTACTGAATCATTTTTTCATATTGATCATGAGGTGTATATGTGGTGCATAAGGTACATGTACATGTATACTTTTGAAACTGACAGGCCAAAAGTCTATTTGAGTATCGGTTAATCAACCAGGCACACAACTCACATGTACGTATATGCTAGCTAGATATTAATATGCCAGGTACATGTAGTTATCAATGTTAATGCATTGTTAACAAAAATAAATTAAACCCTTATAAAATCAGGTTGAAATAATCATCTCATGTACGAAACCAATAGCTGGAATTAGAAAACTATTTGACTTACATGTATGTGGGTTAATTAACCAGCATACTACCCTCCATTTAGATTCATGTGTACTGTCTCTCTAACCTTATAAGGAGGCACTTGACTCTCTGGCTGCCAAATTTGAGATGGTCAGGACTAAGTGGGACGCTGAATCTCAAGTTATTGACCACAACACACTGCAAGCATTGCTTGCATTTGGACGTCCTGCATCTGAAGACTCCTCCCCTCACAGTGCTACATAAGAATTCAATATGTTCCCACACCATCCTTGTGTAGTCCAGTTCCCATACCATCCTTGTGTAGTCCAGTTCCCATACCATCCTCGTGCAGTCCAGTTCCGACACCATACTCATTTTATGTTCCCATATCATCCCATCCTTGTCTGTACCAGTTTTGTTATGAAGTATGTGTGCAAGTCTGTACTTTATTTCCAGCACTTTTATTATTGCAACAGATAAATAAATAACACACCACAACTAATTTGCACACAATATTACAGCATAAAGAGTTCTTCAAAGTGTGTGAAGAGGGGGAAGCCCCCCTCTCATAGTTCTTTCCCGTGTTTCTTCTCTACCACAAGCTGATGTAGCTTGTGGTGGGCCAGGTCATGTCGTGTTATCAAGCCAACAAGCTAAGGAAGGAAGGAAGGTTGATTTGTGTACATTCCAATGGTTATAAGCTGTGGTTATTGGGACAGAGTTGTACAGTACATGTACTGGCCCATATTATGTAGGTATGCCACACACTATACTTGTGAGCTCACCACTCCTGAAGCCTTGATCACAGGCAGGTGACGAAGGCCCATTGTACGGAAGAGAGTGAACACTTGAGGGAGAGGAGCTTGGTTTGATATGGTGTAGGGACAGGGGTTCATGTAGAGAGTCATGTCCTGTAAATGATTAGGAAGAAAAAAAAGATAGCTATCTCATTTTTGAATCCAAAGTTGTTTTTTTTTTTTTTTTCTTTCTATTTTAAGCAATGCTGCTATTTCCCGTCCTTTCAAAGGTGCTTGTTTACGTCAAAATCTTGTTTCAATTATTCTTTAATCCAAAACCAACTAGTGACTGACTTTATTTCTCCATTTCTGCACCATATGCACACGTCCATTGGCAAAACATATTCATGATGTGCTGTCGGACCAACATACCATAAGCATGTTTTTTTCCTCATCCGTCAGGCTAGGACCGATGTCCGAAAGCTTAGCGTATCGCGGATAGTCACCCTGCAGCTGTTTGTGAGTGAGTTCCAACTGATTTTCGGGCTAGCAAAGGAGACAAAATGGACCAATGATTGAAACAGTACGCTTACAACAAAAAAAAAAAAATGTATATACACGTCTACTCAACTCAATGCTGATACTAAAAAAGCTCTTAATACACACATGCAATGGGACACCTTCCAGTGCATGTTTCCAACTGAAGCACACCCACCTGTTCATCGTCGCCGAAGAACACCTTGTACCTCAGCAGTGTGAGCAGCTGCGACCTCAGGATGTAACCATGGAGAATGAGTGGCTTCTCCGACTCCACCTTGCTTGTCTGGAGCTCCCTCCCGGAGGTAGGAATAGGGTAGGCAAAATTCAACCCGCTCTCATCGTTGAGCTCTGCTGAAATTGGTTGGTTTTTACCTCCCTTCTCGTTCCTTGGCTTGAAGGTCGTTCTCCTGTACGCGGGCAGGGCTCGAGACTCCTTCTTTGCACCTTTGATTGTCCTTCGTTGATAGCGCCTTGGAAGACTCGACGTAACACTTTCCTCGCCCGAAGGTTCGGCTGGCTTGCCCAAGCCGTACAGGGCCGGGGTGTGCTTGTCGGAGACGTTTGAAGTGGGGCGTGTGAAGTCGTCGAGGGGTGTGACCACGGGGTAGGCACTGTGGTGGGTGCTCTTGAGGAGCTGGTAGACCGAGCCCACTCTGGTGATGGGGTACAGGAAGCTGATGTGCTCGCTCATCACATCTTCAGCCAGCAAGCTGTGTGTGTGTGTGTGTGTGTGTGGGGGGGGGGTTGGTGGGAGTGACATTACAAATGTAAGTTATGATTGGAAAAGGAATGGGAATGGGACTGAAATAGAGGTACACACTACGATGGGGTGTCCCAGTTGTCTTCTACGAACAGGTTACATGTTACTAAGGTTAAGCAAATTTCAACTGTTGATATGCACACGTCTCTACCTCCAAAGTGCATCCTACACTTTACAAGTGGCAACACAAGAGTTCCGTTGCAGGTAACTAGACTTACTTATCCAGCTGTTCAGGAGACTTTTCATCCAAGAAAGGAATCTTCTTCAAGTTTATTCCAATGTGGTATATTCCTTCATTGAAAAGGTCGCCAACCCACTTTGCAACCTGTGAAGTTGCACAAAGGGGAAAAAAAAACCCCACACCAGATAAAAGTAGCACATATCCTGATCCAACATATACGTACCACCAAAGTGATCATGATGGGCAGTCCATAGGATATCTGCTGAGTGGTCTCTATCAGGATGACAGTCAGGCTGATGGTCATCCTCATCACACCTCCCAGGAAGGCTGCTGAGCCTATCAGGGCATAGGTGCCCGGGTAGATCTCTGTCACTATTTTGCTCAAGAACGGTATGCTGTTCTGCCTGCGGAGATGGTAACCAACCATCATGTGACCACACCCACACCAGAGCCACATACTATATGTACTTTGACTTTTACTAATATCTTTATTCTCTCACCATCCTAATGCTACACACATAAACACATGCACACACACATACATACACACATACATACACACATACATACACACATACATACATACATACATACGTACATACATACATGCACACATACATACATACATACATACATGCACACATACATACACACATACATACATACATACATACATGCACACATACATACATACATACATACATGCACACATACATACATACATACATACATACATGCACACATACACACATACATACATACATACATGCACACATACATACATACATACATACATACATACATACACACATACATGCACACATACATACATACATACATACACACATACATACATACATACATACATACATACATACATACATACATACATACATACACACATACATACATACATACACAAGTAAATCAAAAACTTCTCTATCGAGAAAGTGATTGGTGGTATGTAGGATTGATGGTGCAAAAAGCAAGGAAACAAGGTACAGTATGTTAAAGTGAGGTTTGGTAGGATCCTACAACTCACAGTCCTGAATTTGCAAATGAAGAAGCCTATTTGCAAATGTAGGACTGTTATAGTTGTAGGATCCTACCAAACCTCACTTTAACATACTGTACCTTGTTTCCTTGCTTTTTGCACCATCAATCCTACATACCACCAATCACTTTCTCGATAGGGAAGTTTTTGATTTACTTGTTCCCCTATTTTTTTTTCTCTGCCAGGAGTGTTCAATATAATATATGGCTTAGTGTATTCGTTGCGATGTAGAGGACGCTTAGATTCCTCTTATGTGCGCGTAGTCTGAGTATATAGGCCACTTTTTAATTTTATTGATATAGGCCTACCTTTGTTCTTCGGATATCTGAAACTCAGAGTAGGCCTACTCCTTGCTAACGAGCCGTTTTCTTTGGCGGCACTTATGCAGGCAATAATTAAAGTGGGGGGGGGGGGGGGGGGGGAAACTGCATAAGTGCCTCTTTGGCTTGGTACTTTGCTGAATTAGAACCGCCTGTTGTAAACGTGTCTGCAGCTGCGTACTTGTGTGTAGCCAGGCAACAGTAAATTAAGACGCGTATGTTACGTCATATTGCGTACTGCTAGGCAACCGATAATGAATTGCACCTGCTTGGGTCATTTCACGGCATTTCATCGCCAGCTAACAACTTTAGGTCTTATTTGTATGAAAGGGACGTTTGGAATCAAAAATGCTACTTTTTGAAGCTAATCTCGATTTCGTACGACGTTCCTGTCGCGAGTTATACGTGATGAACGGAAGACGGAGGAGATGAACAAAAATTAAATGGCGGAATTTTGGTACTGACTTCTCACTCCACGTAAACGGCACTGTTTAGCGAAGCTCACGTTATATATGCATATCTTTCATGTTTGTGATGGATTATATGCGAGCTAGCGAGTAAAGGCTCGTTACCGTTTTAAAACGCTCGATCGAAAACCACGCCCACGAAGCCAATCCTACATAGGACCCACTACCGTGGGTCCTGATACACATACACATACATACACACATACACATAGATCTACATACTCACACACATGCACACACACATACATACACACATACACATACATACACACATGCACACACACATACACATACATACATGCACACATACACATACATACACACATGCACACACACATACATACACACATACATACACATACATACACACATACACATACATACATGCACACATAAACACACATGCACACATACACACATACACATACATACATACATGTACACATAGATCTACATACTCAACATCACACGAAAAAGGATACGTCATCACTCGTGACACATGCACGATTGCTCACAATGATCATAATTTAAAAGTACACGCACTTACTCAAAGATTGCAACAAAGAATCGACCATACAGAGCTCCAACAAATATGCCTGGTACAAAGAGCCCACTGGGAACGGCCACGCCCAACGTCCAACAGACCAGCAAGTAGTAGAGAAGGAAAACTATTCCCAGTGATGTAATGGTATATTCCTCTGCAAAAAAGAAGTGAACATTTGTGAGCAAGACAGAGGGTCTCGTGCCCAGACCCAATGCATCGCGGCTGCCGCATGCGAGGACAATGGGAGTGGGCGGGGCATGCAGTCTTTACTTTCGAAATGGTAGAGCTGTGCGATGGATATCTCGGAAGGGTTATATACTATCGTTGCGATGTCGTTGTGATACATCTGGCTGACGTTGGCCACACCAGGAGGGCAGAAGTATTTCTGTATGCTGCTGTCTTCCCGATACTCTACATCAGAGACATCGACATTTTTAACCTGATGAAAGAAACAGCGGTGCTATGGCAGTTCCTCTCTGTCATCACTTAGTATCCCCTTCTTCCTCCCCCCCTCCCACACACACACACAACTTTGATATCACACTTCTCACCGTAGTGCTGGATACTTGTTGGTCTGGTACACATGTGGACAGGAACATACAGCAGAAGAAGGCCAGCAAGGTTGTTGCCATGACAATGACGAAGGCTTCAAAGGCCCTGAAATGGTGATTGCATTGATGCATAATATCAACCTTTTTAATCGTATTTAAACCTCAAATGAAATACATTTCTCCAGAACTAGCTTTGTACCAGCTGGTAACATTGAATGAACACTTACTGGATTACATAACATAACTTTAAATTTAAAACGACACACCCCCATCAGTGCCTACCTCCACCATTGTTTCTGCGGTCGCTTCAGTAGGAACCTCGAGCGATATATTGCAATGCGAGTGTTCAGGCTATTGAAGAGTGCTCCAATTAGACCTCCAATGGCTCCCATAATGATGAACACAATCAGGTGGTAAGCCTTCCACAGTTGCTGACTCTAATTAAAGCAACACACAACAGTCAGTACTTACACATGGCATCACATACCAAGTATATTATACACATCCACAGGTGCACATGTACATGCATATGCTGTTAAGAATAGAGTCTTAATGTTATCTCAGCAGGTGATGGAAAAAACCTATCCCCAGTGTGGTTTACACACAAATTGAACCCTTTTGACAGAAATGCATTTTGCATCAGCACATATACATGTGTTTACTATCACATGCAACGTTGTATGTTGTTTACCTTATCATGTACAGTTTTAGAACAGCTGAAAGACATGTTCTGTTCTATTTCAAGAGCACTTGTCACTGGTTGCCATGCCAGCAGTAACTTGTGGTAGCAATACCTACTTCGTCAGCTTTCGTTTTGCTATAGTTGTGACTCTCAGCCTTTTAAAACTTTACATTATAAGGTAAACAACGTACAATGTCGTATGTGATAGTAAACACATACATGTGTTTACTATAATAACAGCAAAATGAAAGCTGACAAAGTAGGCATTGCTATCACAGAGGTACTGCTGGCAACCAATAACTACATGTAATAGAACACACAATGGATTTTTTTTTTTTGGAAATAACAGTTAGTTTACACTTGGATATATGACACTGTTTGCTTTGAAATGTTCAGCTGCAAGTAAATTATATGTTCAATGCCTCATAACCCCAAGACAGAAGGTTAATTAGTGAATCAGCTCAATACTTGTGTATTTGATTTGTACAGTTGTATGAATGGTTTGAGGTTTCATAAAAAAAGGTAGGAAACATTATCCGGCCCCTCCCCCTCTAAGAGCCTGCTATGTCATCTACAGCATGTGTCTTATCCCATCTCACTTGCAAAGATGAAGAACACTGAATTATGTGTGCACTGATGTAGCAAGGTTTTTCGTACATATGAATGCATCAAAAGTGTGTGTGTGTGTGTGTGTGTGTGTGTGTGTGTGTGTGTGTGTGTGTGTGTGTGTGTGTGTGTGTGTGCACTTAGACTAACACCAAGATACGTACTTGGTCATATACTCCAAAGTTTACCACTCCAGGCTTTCCAATAAATCCAGGGTCGTTGTCCCTTACTGACTTGAAGAAGTTGAAGACAAAGGTGGCACAGAATGAACAGAACAGCTGATGGGGAGCAAAGCAGCAAAACACGTTTCGATTTATTTTCATTTCATATATGTATTCATACCGTCCTCCACGTCAGTCCCTGGTTCCAGAATGAGGATCCTTCCTCCAGACTAAACAGAGTACCTCCAATTGGAGCACCAAAGGCAGCTGGATGGTATACGATAGCGATCATTTCAGACTATTACATACACTCACACTTTGAATGATTAGAAACCCCACACATGTGCTCTTATTAGAACACCAACACACGTGGGTGCAGACAGGCATTTGGGCAAGAAGACCTGGCATGCTAATTTAAGTAAACAAGGTAAGGTACTATATAAAACGTAATTATGTCAAAAAAGAAACCTCAATTATAATTGAAAAGCGGGTGAATAGGTTTTGTTTGGGGCCTCTGTACTTTGGTAGTGGTCATATGATACAGATTCCCCCACACCCAAGCAACCACACAGCCAGCCATACCTGCCACTCCAGCAGCTGCCCCACTAGATATGAAGTCACGTTTCTCCCTGCAATGAAGGCACAGGGGGAAAAAAAGTATTGCAGCATTGTTGGGAAGGGTGGTACCCAATACCCACCTGTCTGATCGGAAAAAATCCAAAGGTAGAGATAATTTCAACTTCAGTTTCAATCTCTCGGGAATTGGCAGCCACACTTGAAACTGCATAAGAGATATAATGAATATGAATATATAAGTATTAATGCAGTGAAGTGCACAACAGTGCAGGGGGTGGGGCAAGGTCCAAGCATGGTCACATACTATGGTATGACAATGGGTTGAAGTGTCAGTATTGCATTTAACATTCTGTTTGTGACCTGTATGCCGTTATACCTGTGACACTCCTGCTCCAATGACACCGCCTATGTACACCAGGGGACCCTCCTGACCCACTAGAAAGCCTGCAGATGCATGCAGGGGGAGTGGTACTGGTAATGTGAAGAACATCACTTGGGGAGACGATCGAGACGTTACCTGCAGCAGTGCTGAAAACGAGACCAATGGACTTTGTGAAGAACGCGGTCACCCTGGTAACGCGAGGGATCTGCAGGGTACAATTTAAATCTAAATCTCAATTTTTGAAATGCTCGCTTACCTTGACTCCATTTAAGTAGCACTTGATCTCAGGGACACCACTGCCGCCTGCTATAGGCTTTGGTTTTAAATTAAATAAAGAAGAAAGAACTTAGCATTTAACCAATCCTCCTTAGTATGTGTTGTCACAATCACCCATGACATCATGATAATACTACCATGACATCATGATAATACTACTATGACATCATGATAATACTGCCATGACATCATGATAATACTACCATGACATCATGACAATACTACATAATACTACCATGACATCATGATAATACTACTATGACATCATGCATGATAATATTACCATGACATCATGACAACACTACTATGACATCATGATAATACTACCATGACATCATATTGCTGAGTGCATATCGTATAGCTAAATGCAACAAAAGGATACACAACCCCTCCCTTCTTCTTAGCATGCAATTGTAACAAACAAAATTACATTTGCATAGTAATTCATGTATGTAGCCAGCCAGAATAAGAATATTGCGTGTGTAAACACACAATGGTTAGACGTGACCCTCTGGCTTACACAAATGACATCAAATGCTTTGAACCACTCGAGCCACCCACCATCAAGCATCACATAGGTATGTTAACCCACCAACCTCCAGAGCTGTGAGTACTGCAGCTATCAGACCATACAAGGCATTAAATCCAATCAATACGAAAAGAGCCAATGCAGGAAGTCCCATAGGAATAGTCTCACCAACCACTGCACAGTAAAAATGAAACGTGTCAACAAAAAAAAACAAAAAAAAAAAAAAAAAACTAGTGATATATATTTTTTGACTAAACTTGTATGCCATATCTGACTGCAGTGGGGAATACGTCACATGTATAGCTGAGGGGCCATTGCACGACATGCAGCCACACACTTGGGACGCTGAGAACCATATGCAATTCCATCATGGAATAAAATGACAATCCACCTGTGAAGTGCTGCCAACTCGAAAACTATGACACTGTACCCAATTACAGCCACACCCCCTCCTAATGTGCAGTAGGCTCCTCGCCCAAAAAGTGCAGAGGAGCAGCCCTGATCGTGAATAATGTTAACCACCTAGCCCCATATGCAGGGGCCTCCTCCCCAGTCACGTACCATACTTGAATTGTGTGTACTTCAGCTTTGAAAGGTTTCTCATCGCAATGGAAATGGTGAACGCCACCAGACCTGTTAGAGCTCCTATAATGCCCACCGTGACCCACCTCATCAGATTGAGCTGCCAGTATGTCTGCAGGGGAAATGAGAGGAAGGTATGAATAGAATTAAACCTGCACATGAGCATACCAATAGCCCATTCATTGTCTATGAATATTTAAAAATGATGAGTGTGCTAAATTGTAACCTAGAACAACATTAGCAGCATTAGGCATGTTGGAGGTTTAGGTTAAAAATGGCTGTTCCCCCAAGGCTGTTCCGCAGGTTTATATATAGTTGAACTTTCCACCCGCAAGCCAAATCCAAGGTCAAATTATACCCCAGGTGCCGTTGAGACACTCTTCATTGAAAGAAAAAAAACGGGCACCCAAAAAATATTGAGCAGCCTCGTCCCGAGTTCGCTTCGCGGACGAGGCGCCGATATACAAACTGTGTGTGTTTCTGTGAAGGCCTTCACCTACGACCATGTCTTCGACATCAACGCTGAGCAAATTTCGATTTATGAGTCATGCATTGAGCCACTAGTGAGAGGGTGAGTCCTTGCTTGTATGATCACAAACATGTGATCAATACATGTAAATGTATATACAAACTCGCCTGTTTTCAGCTACATGTCCAGTCAGGTGCAAGTCAGACCCATCCCACATCCTGTGGGTGTGGTGGAAGCCAACCCACCCACATCTAACCTCCCAGCTGGAATACATATTAGAAAAAAAAAAAAAGAATTTTGTTACACATAACCCAGTGGTGGATGCAGTTCAATAAACTGACATTTGAGGGGAGCACACGTACAATACATGAATTGTACTCGGATAGCTTTGTGTGCGTAACCATAGAGACTAACAACCCCTTTCCTCTCGGCCCTGTAACCTGGAAGTGACTAATGCTGGTGGTGTGCATGGTCCACACCCATACAAGAGGCTCCCTTCTTCTCAGCCTTAATCTGGAGGTGTGTGGGTGTAAGTGGGGCGTACCCAGTACCCATACAAGTGGCTCATATAAATGCTACCACACAACTGCATGTGTGTGCACATAAATATACAAGCACCTCTCTCTCTCTCACACACACACACACACACACACACACACACACACACACACACACACACACACACACACACACATGTACATGTACATACAAGCAGTCAACCACCACCGCCCACATAACCTCTTCTTAATGCTGGTGGGTGTACTAACAAGCACATACAAGCAGTCTCTCTCTCTCTCCCTCTCTCTCTCTCTCTCTCTCACACACACACACACACACACACACACACACATGTACATGTCCATACAAGCAGTCTCCCACACACAACCACCACCGCCCACATGACCTTGTGCAAACTTACAAACTTCGTGCGCTTCTTGAGTTCTTGCTTGAAGGGAACATTGTAGCAAGTGTCGTAATCAAGACTCTGTTCGCAGCCAACATGCAAAAGCCACACAAATAAAAGACCCAATCAATCAGGCTGTTAAAAAAAGAGACCTATACGTACTTCGTAATCGGGTGCTCGCGTGTTTGAGCGCTGGCCACCTCCCAGCTGAAGGTCGTACGGGTCATAGACGGGAGGGACATTTACTTCCGCATCGTCTTCGGCGTCGTTGACTTCTGTAAGCGGTCGCTGGGGTAAGCAGGTTGTGCAGTGAAGTGTACGGTCGGTTACAAACACGCGCGCGGTTACGATACTGTGGTACGCTAAGTACACATCATCGACACCCCTTTAAACTTACCAACGCAACCCCATCTTCTGTAAACAGCTTATATTCTGGCTCCTTCCCTGCCATCGGTTGCAGCGTACGTAAGGGCCCGATGCAACGCTATTTATAATTAAATTTAGGGCTTCCGGTACTGCAACATGTACATGTAACGTATAATATTTATACATGTATATAGTTGATCGCTATGATTTATATAGCAACAACCCAATTTAACAAATTGTTGGATTTCAATGACTGCTGCGAAATTAATAACTCTTAACACAATGAAAATTGGACTGCCCGTCACAGCGCTATAGCATATGCATGCGCATTGTTTAGCCGCACGTTTAATACTCGTTTGCTTGTCCAGGAATCGAAATTATCGAGAGTTACGGCAGTAACTCTCATATAGGATTTGTGCCGTATCATGAATATCATTAAAAATACGCGTTCCGCGTATAACTCACGAACCGAGAAACGGATAGTGTAGCTCTTTATTGCTATCGAGCCACAATGGAAAGACGATCATTTTCATACTTTGTTCAAGTCGCCAAACCTTTTATTTTAAGAGAACAAAAAAGGTCGTAGTTCTCGTTCCCAGGCCTTGATTTGTCCATAGTCGTCGTCTTTATGGGTGAGTATAACTCGAGATAGGAAAGGTTATAAAGAGCGCCAGTTACACCAAAAAATCTAGAAAAATCCTACCGACTGCCCCTTGATGTCAGATATACATGTTTGGTATGAAGCAATAATAACGTCCGAGGACACAAGCGTTCCCATGACAATACCCATACGTATAATTAGACATTTATGGTACCATTAATACTGGCGTTGTCAAAATGCCTTCACGGGAACGAAAGAGGAGAAAAAAGCGACACGAGGAATACGTCCTAAATCGAGACTATGAGTTAGAGTCCTCCAAAGTTCGGTACGATGCTGATGCTGAACAAAGACATGTACATAGCAAATCTGGAGTCGAACCGAGCTTCTAAGAGGTGGCGACAGGAAAAGAATTCTGTTGCGGTGCGAACTTCTAAGAGGCGGCGTTATGAACTGAACTCAGACGAGAAACGAGCTTCTAAGAGGCAAAGCTTGGCGCGCGAGTTTCGATCTAGAACAGCTGCAAATGTAACATAACTGTAAACATTGTGTTGCTAGGCAATAAACATGGGAATTACAACGGCTGGATTTTGTCACACAATTGTATTTACTTGTACATTGTACTCATAGTATGTACGGGTTGCAAAGTACATGTACACCTGTATACAAGTAGTCACCAAAAAAAATGAATGAAACAAGATATAAAAACATTCTCTCTGAGAAAGTTAGTGGTATATAGGATTTGAAGGCAATGGTGGTGTAAAAAGGAAGGGAACAAGGGATCAAAGATGGTACAATTTTTTTGAATAGTCCTATATTTAGCAATGTAAAATTTATACATACTAAGAAAGTGCTAAATATAGGACTTTTCAAAAAAATTGTACCATCTTTGATCCCTTGTTCCCTTCCTTTTTACACCACCATTGCCTTCAAATCCTATATACCACTAACTTTCTCAGAGAGAATGTTTTTATATCTTGTTATAAAAGCTTCCCAGGTAGAGTATCGCTTGCACGTGTTAAGATGTAATCCATTGCATCCTTGACGGACATATGCATTCAGATTTTCAACGCGTAAAATCGCGGTATTAAAAGGAAAACTGAAGAACATGTACAAAAACAGGGCTGTAGCGATTTAGTCGGAAACATTATTACAGTCAAGGCTGGTTATAAATTAGTGACATGTATTGAAATGTATATCCCGCAATGCATGCGGGGGGGGGGGGGGGGGGGGGGGGGGGGGGGGGCAAAAAAAAGAAGTTACATGTATAGACAAAATTCTTTAAACCATGCAAGGGCCTTCGACCACGCCCCTTAAAATCATTACGTAATTGACAATTGACCACACCTACAATGAAGATAATATTACAAATTGCAAGCAGGCTTCGTTGCAGATCGCTGTTGTAGATGTTGTCACTTCGTCGCTTGCAGCTGGAGACGCTGTTTCACTTGTACCTTAGAATATCGCGATACTCAGTCTCTCGTGCCATGACGTAATGTACAGGCTGTAGGCCTATCGATATTATCATAGATATTAGACTGGAATATCTATGATATTATGCATTATCGTTCATGACTTGGTAAAGTACTTGTTTAAACAATAGCAGGTGTGGCTTGCTCGCGTGAGGCGTGACTGTGACCATTCTAGTAGTGACGTGAGCTCATGCATGTTATTTAGTACCATGTGTATCCGTGGCTTACTAGCGTTAGTATAGTCTTTATCTTTACATTGCTTTGCGACGCTTCGATTGTTGCACTATTGGGTAGTGAATTGATGTCATCGCTCACAGCGGTATAACGCCCACGAATCGTGTCTCAGTCACGTGATAATATGCTTTCCACGATGAAATAGCTTACAATCGCACTAGATAGGCAGTTAAGCCCTATCTTTGCACGAATTGGACACCCATGAACACTACAAACAATATGATTCCATCATTATGTTGCTGTAGTGCGAACTAAAGGCAAAAACAAGAAAAGCGATGAATTCTTTTTGGTCAAGACCCCCCCCCCCCCCCCCCCCTCTAACTTTGATACCTCATAACTTTTTTTCCTAGACCCCCCTGAAAAAAAAGAATAGCATATTCGTGATGCTCTCAACGAGCTCTTCAAAGTTGGGGGGTGGTGTCTTCCACTTTGTTTTTTGCCCCCCCCCCCCCCTCGCCCGCATCGGGGCATGTTAAAATCTTCTGGATTTGATAAGATAGTATTCGCTCAGATAAGCTTCGTCACGATTGAAACATATATGGCGGAACTGAGAATTAACCAACAAGTTGGAAACTTATACTGCCAAGTTGGATTAATTTTATGATTTTCGTAAGGGAGCTATGCATGACACGAATTTCAATCTTTAGCTATAATTTATAGTCGTGCTCGGGCTTGGGGCCATAAATGTACAATGTAGTAAGAGCTCTCAGGTTTCACACCAACTTGAAACAAAACATTCGGTTGTCAGATTAATATTGACAATGAATCATTCACTGGTTTGAGACACACAGAGAATGTACTACACCATGATAAAAATTGACTGATGTAAAAGATTTTGTGACATGCATGTGGGGTGTGGACCCTTATGCACAAATTTGGATCTGGTTTTATACAAGCAACCAGATGTTGAACAGAGTTAAACAGCACCAATTTTTACTAACTGCACTCCCACACACAGTAGAACATTGGCCAAAATTCAGACACAACCATAGTGCAAGAAGTTCTAAAGTATGTGGCGAAACTGTGCAAGTGAGACCATAGACACTTGATCGTCTGTCTAATAACAATCGTAATAAATATGGTAGTTAGTGCTTGCTACAACAATGCTGTCAACGTTGGTGTTGGTGGTGTTGGTGTTGATGGTGGGTTGCTATAAGAATTAAGGAGGTTAATTAAAAGAACTAGACTGATCTGACTGCTTGGCTGATGATTGGCATGCAAGAGAGAGGGAACATACTGTATGTAAGTAGCACTATTTCGTAAGTACTATCCCCTACCAACAGTATATATCTCGTAAACCTAAATATGTACATGCGTGTGGAATACCTTGGCATGCACATACATTTATGTTATTTAATTTTAAACATTGCAATATTTTTATGCAGTCGTGTGTAGAGCAAGGCTGGGAACCTGTATGTGCAAGTAGATGTTTGATCTCTGTAGGAGCTGTTTTGCAGCAGCATGAAAAGCATGCCCCTGCAAGTTATGATTCATAGAGTTTCATGTGCATTGATTATGACAACTTCATGCCACTTTAAACCTCACAGTATTGGATGGTTTTGGCTGCTTTTAAAACTTGCATTACATATGCACTATCAGGCTTGTGCATGCAATATATCACAGCACACAGTGCGTAGATATATATGACTAAATTTTTTTTAGTTCGATTAATTCATGTACACAAACAACATGCAGTACCAGTATGTGTGCCAAATTTCACTTAAGCTACACTGACACTTGGAGATAATAAAATATTCAAATCATGTCGGACTCATGACTGTTCTTCTCTTCAAGAATTTCTTGCAGTTTGTGGTGAGCCAGGTCATGTCGGGTGATGATCCCTACAAGCTAAAAGGGGCATGCATAAATTCCTATCCCAAAACACTGAGAGCATATATGCATGCACACAAGCATGGTTCATCAATAAGCAACACTCCCCGACAAAATACGGCTTTTATGGTCCAGGATGAGCAAAAATAGGGCACAGCTGATGAAAAATTCAGCACAATGATGGACAGTTCAATTTAAACTCCAAGAATTTGAAACGTTTTTTTTATTTTTTAAAAAGGTCAGTATTGATTGAGTGTCACAATATCAATCATTGTGGTGGTTTTGTTAGGAAGTATTTATTTACCACCAGCATATTTTGAGAATTTCCTGATACCAGAATGGGTATCTCATATCTAGATTTGATGTCACATAACCAATGGCAGAATCTGCATTGCAGAATGCTTCATAAGCTTGGCTGTAATTCCACGCAAGGGCTCCAGGACATTGTTTAGAATGTCACCAAACTAACTGAAAATTCAAAATTCCATTACATAGGCTACAATACCTAGTGCTCTGGTCTTAGAATCAGCACCCCAATCACCTCAGCTCTCCTGAACAAAATATGCATCATGTACTTACTGCTTCATGGATGGGAAAGGCATCGAGGAGGAGGAGGACAAAGGCAAAGTGACATTGCAAAGGGAGATCCATAAAAAAGGACAGCACCTCACAGAAGCACAGCAGAAGGAGCTAAGAAGAAAGATTAAGCAATAGTCCAGGAAGAACTACCTTGGCTGAGCATCACATTGAGTAGGTGATGCATACCCAGTGAAACTACTCAATTAACTAAGCATTTAATTATTTAAGACATTCGTTGGTTTTAGCTGGAAATTTCCAACAATGCAATAAAATTCCCATATGTGCTACAATCGGTCTTAATTCCTCACGTAACGCAATTCCTCATTTTACGCAATACATCTCTGATGTTGGGATCTGATTTTTGCAAAGTGAAGCAGATGGTGATGGTAACAATGCCTGTTAATCCAGCCAACACCACAGCACCTATGTTACCATACCACCCTCCATACCACTCTCAAAAGGACAGGTTAGTAGAGCGTTATAATATACAAACACTGAATTCAATGCTCAGCAGATATGCAGATGAGGATGGTAAAGATTGGGACAAGATGATTCCCTATATCCTATTTGCATACAGGAAAATGCCTCATGCAACTACCGTGTTTTATTTATTGGTCATGACGTCTGGGGTCCTTCACCAACACCTGAAGGAATTACTGAATTCCAAAACCGGTCGCGATTTTGGGAAGTACATGTAGTTCCCACTTTCCTTTTTATTAAAAACCAACACTCCAGTCATAGCTCTACATGTATGTCCTTAGGGTTTTTTGGTGCACATAGTGCGTAACCATGTGACACAGATTGGTTTTCTAATACGTGTGCACATAAATGTGCACTTGGCGGTGAACACGCGGTGCAATTATTGCACATAAATGTGCACTTGGTGGTCAAAGAGTTAAGAATACATTAACCACTGAAACCATTCCAGCAAATCAATATTGCAGCTTCAGTTCTTGCCTGACTTTCATGAAGCTCGGGAAGGTTTGAAATGATGTAGAATCTTCTATCCTTGTTACGTTTGCTTCACTACTGCACATGTAT
The DNA here is from genome assembly GCA_949361645.1 of Spongilla lacustris. Classification (NCBI taxonomy): domain Eukaryota; kingdom Metazoa; phylum Porifera; class Demospongiae; order Spongillida; family Spongillidae; genus Spongilla; species Spongilla lacustris. Next base: position 5,614,782 of record OX442426.1, on the reverse strand, counting down.
GTGGCAATACTGGTGAAGCAGAGTTGTTATTACATTGAGGTTTTATTTACACCGTCGACAATGGATCGATGAAAACAAATTTATTCACAATTGTAGATGCTGTAAATGAAAAACTATTTGACTGTGAGTGAAAAGCTTTAAGAAGTTGTGCAAACACAATAAATGGGCAGAATAATATAATGCTGCATTATACATGTACATGCGTATTGACACCAGCATTTTTGCTTCGTGGGATATACAGTTAACACTTCTTTCATTCACTATAAACTATTTACGTAATGGTTACATAATGATGTATATAATAAGATACATGTAAATGGAAGGGGGGCACATGCCTGATCACCCATGTAACACTATTAAACGCAACATATTTAGGCCAATGTATAAAAAGTTATTTTCAACATACCACTCCTGAGGCTTTAACTACGGGAAGGTGACGAAGTCCCATTGTACGGAAGAGAGTGAACACTTGAGGGAGAGGAGCTTGGTTTGATATGGTGTAGGGACAGGGGTTCATGTAGAGAGTCACGTCCTGTTCATGTAACAAGAAAATACATACATTTACATGTATTCCAAATTAGAGACATAATTGTGTGTGAATTGCTTGATTAAAAGAAATGATTATTTTGCAGTTTGATTAAAAATATTTTTGTATAATTCCTTTTCCACTATGTAAACATTTTTTTTGTACTCACATTATGGCTACAGTTTCTTTGGTTTTGTCCATACACCATTGTGTTCAATGAACTTCGCATATATTAAGTAACTCCTTCAAAACAACTCATGGGCTAATGGGCTAGATCAGAGTACAACCTGACAATTCAGAAATGTTAGTGAAGTTTTACAACAAAAAGGAATTTTGGGTTGAATTTTGGACATCTCTTCATGAGTCAACTTCTTTATCACCTTTCAAAGTAATGTATGGACACAATGCAGAACGAAGGAGCGTACAAAAAATGCCTACGACCCTGATGACAGCGAGTATAAAAAGTTGGAAATCCTATGTGTTCGGCAACAAGAGTTTAAATTATATCTGCCTAAAAAGCGAAGAATGCTTATTAGTTGCAAATCAGAACTACATGTACTCCAGCTAAATGAGGGGTGTGCCTCAACCAGAATGTACAGCACTAACAACATGCTGGCATTGTTTTCTGGCTGCCACTTTGCAAGTAGCCCTTCTTGCTATATTGATTGTTATTATTCCAAGCGTTGGCTTGCTTTTTATTTGTTGCAGTTAAGTGATTTGCAACGCCTACATGTAGGTTATCGCGCCTACATGCAGGTGACGATCTATCATTAAATAAGGATGATTGGAGATTAAATGTTAAAGGTTAGAAATAATTAAAGATCCTACCAATAACCAATGCTGTAAGTGAATTTAGTGCTTTAGAGTGTGAATATACAAGTTAGTTCCAACATGGCCTCTGATTTTATATCCAGCATGTACATGTAACTGTGCTGGAAGGCAATTGCACCTCACCTTTCCAATTTCGGTTTTAACATTTCATTTGTGTTGGTCTTCATATGAGTAGACATGTATCCATTTTCTATGTTAATAACCTTAATGGTTTACACGATACGCAACGATGAATAATGGATTAGTTTGCTTATAACCTCAACTTCAGTTTGCAAATAACTTGATCCAAACTATAAGCACAGTTACATGTTGCGTATAAAATCAGAGGCCATGTTACCTAGAATCCATCTATGATATGCATTTTGGTGGGAAAGGAAAGGGTTAAACAAAAAATCGTTCTATATGTGCATAATTACTGTATCAGGAAGGTTGATATTCAACTTTTTTATTTAACCACATAGTGTGAAAACTTAAACTACACCCTTTTATAAAATATCAATAACCCCTGAGGACCTGAAAGTGTTTTTTTTACTTGGCAGTCATTTTGGGTTTATATAAGTGAGAGGTGTTGCTACGTAACAGTATAAGCCATACCTCCAAAGCATATAGACTTGATGGTCTATATAGTATTTTCTTCTTGCTTCAAGTGTGCAAGGGTAAATAAAATAGACCATCTTGTTCAGTGCTTTGTATTGTTGAAGAACGAATGTTTTGATTGAATCAGCATGCAGTAGGTCGGAGGTGTTCATCAGGTGTTGAGAACATTTATGCCGTTCAATGAATTTATAGTATGCAACATCTTAACTGTATAATGCCTATACTGTTACGAATTATTATTCCTACATGTAAATGGACTTCTGCAGCTATGTCTACATAGAATGTGTATACAACAGATAAATTGACGATGCATTTATGCTGGAAGTTAATTGACACATTCACTTACCATGAGTTTACTTTCGTCTCCAACAGCTAGTAAGTTCAATTTGTCCACGTCTTCAATTGAGCTAAACCGTGGGTAGCAGTCCATCATCTGCATGTGTGTTAGCTCAGGTTGTGTGTCAGGCTAATGGAAATGGAGACACAACATTACTGCATTGCAGTACTCCACAATTCTGTAACACTCATCATTCCACCCTCTTAACACTTCACTCTCCTTTGCAGTACACTTATTTTAACCACTACCTACCCCCCACTGCCTGTAAGAGGGTTAAAAAAAGAAACATTACCCTCCCCCCCCCCCCCCCCCCCCCTTCCAGAATTATTGCTAGTTCCGAACATACTGACATCGAAATTTCAATGACTTGCCTGATCATTGTCACTAAAGAAGACTCTGTGCTTTAACAATTGGATCAGTTGGGTGCGAAGTATCATGCCGTGAAGGACCAGAGGTGTATCTTCTTTAACCTTTTCCATTTGAAATGACTCGTGTGCTCCTTCAGAAGATGATGGGATTGGATATGTATATTCTAAGCCATCACTATCATAGAGTTGGGCTGAGCAAACATTTGCTTGGTCCCCACATTTTCTATGCATATGTCTGCTGTACGAAGATGATGGATGATCTATGAAAGTTGTCCTGTTATTGCGAGAAGGCTGTGGCCTTTCAACATGTTTTGTCAGGGGAGTGGAATCATGTGGTGAGGTATTCGCACCCTCTGCTTCATACACTTTTGAAAGTGTGAAGTCCTCTTTATATAAGGTTGGCATGTGCAAGCTTGTCATGTTCTTAAGCGGCTTTGAATGAGAACTGAGAGGGGTGACCACAGGAAAGGCACTATGTGCTGTGGTGCGCAAGAGTTGGTACAGAGATCCCACACGTGTGATGGGGTACAGGAAGCTGACATTCTCACTCATTATATCCTGTGCCAATAAGCTGTGGGCAGACACATGCATAAATACATGTACATGGACATATACATGCATCTATATGTACATTATATGGGACAGTGTCCCGCTAAATCGGGCTTGTGGGGTTTGTTCCCACACCATTTTTCATTGTGTAAATCAACGTTTGTGATCTACATATTTTCCATGCTGTGGGTATTAAGTTCTTTAACCTGGTGGGTCAGAAATAAGTTGCGAGTGTTGAAAATACATCAAATTAGAGATTTAAATAGTGGAGTCCTGTAGCTATTGATTTGTTGATTTGAATGTTATTCATTATGGTAACACGGTATTGCAAAGTAAGTGCATATTTCCTCACCCAATTCGTGCCACCGATGTATCCTAATGCGCTTCCTGTTCTTCTGAGCTCATGCACGAATATGCAATTGTATAACTCCACCTATTCTTTGCCCCAAAGACCAAGTGTACTGCTTTTGCTTGCTGGAAACAATCTCGTTACGGCTGGCTTTGCCTTTACAAGTAGCAATAGGCGTAGTAAAGTTATAATGGTGGTGATGACCGAAGCGATCATGCAATTCACATGGACTCTCATGTCAACTCAGTACGTATGTATTCAATTAACTCATAGCCACATTGTAATACATCGCAGACATTAGGATGGTGGTTCATTCAGAAAAAGGCCTTCTGGGGACATAGTACGAGAGACAGCGCAAAGCCAGCTGTAACGAGATTGTTTACAGCAAGCGAAAGTGGTATACTGGGTCTTTGGGGCAGAAAATAGGTGGAGCCAGATACATGTACGTAAGCTCTGAAGAAGGGTGTATTAAGATACATTGATGGCGCATTATTGTCCGTCTCAGATAATAAGACAGTTAGGAAAAGCTATATTTGATGAAAAAAGTACTGCAGAAGACACAAAAATGGATGCATATTGAAACATATTAATAACTTTCAATTTAAAAAAAGGTATTGTGGTTTGTGATGTAGAATGATAATTATACAAATAAACATTGTCCATTCCCAAAACACCTAAACACGTGTAGTACCATGAAATGTCTACTTGATGTTCTCAAACCTATATCTCAGCAATAGTTTATTGAAACCGAAACGAAAAGAAGATATGAGTAACAACATGATGTATTTCAATTTTGAAGCTTTAGAGATAAAAGAATCAGGAGTTACCTGTGCTAGTACTTGTAGTCTTGTAGGTATTAAGCTCAAATAAAGTAAAAACCTGATATCTGTCAGAGAAAATTTTATATCTTGGACCAACCAAAAAGTGGTATTTAGTGACAAATGACAGATTTATGTTTATAAATTGGTATGAGGCTATTTCATACCACTGACAAGATACAAAGCTCCAAATTAGCAGCATACAACTCTCTTAGTACTTGAGACAGACAATAGGATACATTGATGGTGCGAATCAGGCAGGCACTTCCTTTGCACTGCCATGTTACCATAACAGATAATATACAAATCAATGCTCTGAACAAATCAATAGCTACAGGACTCCACTATGTATGTCCCGAATTTGACATGTTTTCAACACTCGCAACTTGAGCAATGTGGATTTCTAACCTGCGGGGTTAATCTTTGTACCCACAGTGCGGAAAATACTTAGATCACAAAAATCAATTTCCACAGAGAGAAATGGTGAACAAGTGTTTTACGAAATTTGAAGGAAAAGGTTGTGTACTGCAGCTGTTGTGAAGATGTGTTGTTTAGTGCAATGTGTTATAGTGATTAAATTATAACCCCACAAGCCCCGATTTTGCCAGACACTGTCCCATATATCAGATACATGTATTTGAAGACAAAATGGCCTACCTTTTACATGGGTATTACATGTACATAAGACGTTATAGAAATAAAAAAATTGCTACACTGTATATGCTTTGTGAACAGTTAATGCTATCAACTTCCTATGTTTAATATCCATTTCTCTACATGTATGTACACGATGTAATATACTTCGTTGTCATGATAACCCATGGGGTTCAAACCCCGTACCTTTTGGCAATGGCTTCAAATTTAGATCATAGAGAAGTATTGTCACTATTGATTTCATCTGTTCAGCTATGAACAGAGTACAGGTCACATTTGTTAGCTTCACTGCCAATTGATTCATGCCAATGTCTTACACAGAGCCAACTGCCTCCTATATATTGAGTAGGACACAATTGGCCGAAATCACTGACGCGAATTGAGCCATGTACTTTGTTCAACTGTATTTCCATCCATAACAGAAAAATGAATAAACAGATTCAATCATTACCAACAGGACTCCTGTACGTACAAACCGAATTTGGAGCAATTCGAATGCTCATGCTGCAACGGTATGGCGAGTTTGAACCTATCATGGGGCATGATAATGGCACAGAGTCATTGCAAGACTCCAAATACACTGTACAGTATAATTGAAAAATTGCGCATTGAACATAGGAATCCAATAGTATCCCCTGCTTGAAAGTTATCGCGATTCTAACATAAAGCACTTCTATAATGTTTTATATACATGTTCATGTAGAAGTTGTTTTGTAATAAAACTGCACTACATTACATGCATTTACAGCACGTAAAGGCCAACCTGTCCAGCTGTTCAGGAGGTCTCTCATCTAAGAATGGAATGTTCTTCAGGTGAATACTGGTATGGTATATTCCATCATTGAATAGGTCACCAACCCACTTTGCTACCTAAATATATGGGTGGTATGCATATACATACAAGTTTCATCGTGATTTAATACAATGCAATTACATGTACTATGGGACTCATGTACAGTATATTACTACTTTATTTGAAACCTTAAACTTGATTTTGCTGCTCAATTACACATGTAAAAAAAAAAAACTATAAATGTAATACAGTTGTACCATTCTTGAAATCACTCGCTTCAATACAGCTCACAACAAGATTCATGACTGCATTGGGGACATAAGTTATCAAGGTGCTCATAGTGAATGAAGCTACTTTCACACATCACATGATCCAGTACTAAGGCTTGACCTACGTCCGGCAACCACAGGTGGAAGAGTTGTTTGATGTTCACGTTGCAGAACTGATGCCCCATCACACTGCCATCGAGCACCTTAAGCCATACTTCAATTCAGAGCAGCCCAAGAAAAAGAATAGCCAACCCATTTGTCACTTCCAGTGTATGGACTACTGTACACCACTTTCTAAAGCACATGGCCACTGCCCTGTCATATATGTACAAATGTAAGAGAGGCATGGCGCACTCCGTAACCAGCAGTTACATCAGTTTGAAACTTGCTTATTGTTTCGTGACCCCCTTTCAGTTATGTTGCCCCTAGGCCGGGAGGGGCCCAATGTCATCAGGACTCTCATGATGTACTTGTTTGTTGTATTGTGTGGCATGCTGGCTGATTAATTTGAGATCCTAATGCATCCCGTGACCCCCAATAGATACATTTATGCTGGAATCTGAGTAGTCCGCTTAAGTCCACAATGGGTTACACATCTGATAATGGTGCATCCCTTGGCCACATTCATGTGGTCAAATGGTCTATAGTATTAATTTCATTTTTCATTGGCACCCTATGAATGTATGTCTGTATTAGAATAGGATAAATTGTATGACGTTCATTGCTCTTTTATTTTTATCATAACTAGGATAAACATGAATGTTAAAATACTTTCAGAAATGCCCAATTATCTGTAAATACATGTACATGTATTTCAATATTATAACAAAGAAGCTTATCAACGGCAAAAGCACATATTTTTGTGATGACAGTATAGTACAGCCTACAAGCAAAATTTCGTACTAAATTTAGATCTTTGGGAATTATTCTTTAGGATGCATTTTTTTAAGGCAGTGGTTCTCTCCTCCAGATGGTAGAAAATATACCAGTAAAAGTAAATAAACAATAAAAAGAGGGTGGTACATACACATGTACTCCATTTACATGTAATGGCCTAATTATAAATAAAAGTTACTGAGGTAACCATTTAAACTTTAAAACTTTTCAACCTGACTACTTAAGTAGACAACTTGACACTGTATGCTGTATATTCATACATGTAAATGTTATTTAAAATTAATTCATTCATTTCATACTCGTAATTGCAAACAACTTTGATAATATAAATGTATGGCTTTGAATATGTTTATTTGCGAGAGGGCTTGATACTAATATTCTTATTCAATTAGTAGTACACATGCACATGTATTGCTTAACAACTGTAATGTAAATGTAGTCTAGGAAAACACTAAATGGTTGATTAATTTTAATCCTAAGTTATATCAAGTTTAAAGCATAGAGCTCTACATTTATAGTGATTGGACACCAAGTACATGTAGATGCACTTACCATCAGTGTGACCATGATGGGCAGTCCATAGGATATCTGCTGAGTGGTCTCTATCAGGATGACAGTCAAGCTGATGGTCATCCTCATCACACCTCCCAGGAAGGCTGCTGAGCCAATCAGGGCATAGGTGCCCGGGTAGATTTTCAGCACAAAAGGACTTAAAATTGGCACTGGGTACTGGCTGCAGTTGTTAAAAAGTACAACGCTTTAATTGGATGGAATACAATTTCAAAAATAAAAATTTACACGCATCATTGAAACGATTATCAATCTACACAAAACTAACTGCTGGGAGCTCCAAAATACGAGCTTTGATGTGGTCACCTTTTTATAGCACATACATTTTTTTCAAATATTGTCCCGAGAAAGTTTGAAAAGCAATATGCAAGACAACATGGGTGAAAATTTGAGCATCAGTAATCAATATATATAACACATTTCCCCATTAACATAATGTTTCGAAGGTTTTTAACTACATATAGAATTATGTAGGTGTGCTGTGAATTACTAGTTTTTAATTGTCCCGGTTTCTATTAATATTAATACATAATGCATTACCATCACTATGTGTACATTGTAGATGCATTTAGAATAGCAACCTCAGATACCATCATAAGCATGCATTTTACAATGAACATTAGCAGAATGGCTCTATAAAAAAGATTGTGTTGAACACAATAAGCAATTTATGATACCTCACTGGCAAACAACAGGTAGCATGTCGTAAGACCTAAGATAGTAACATACCGAAGGAGAGTAGGGAAGAAGTGCCCGTACATAGCTCCAATGAGGATACATGGCACAAACAGACCACTAGGGACAGCAACTCCAAGAGTCCAACATGCCAGCAGGAAGTAGACCACTAGGCAGATCCCCAAAGTGGTCACAGAGTAGGCAGCTGCAAGTATTAGGTTTATTGCTAACACTGTACACAATTATTACATGTATGTTGCATATCACTCACTTTTTAGGTGGAATATCTGAGTGATGGATAACTCCTCATGGTTGAGGATCAAAGTGGCAAAGTCGTTGTGGTATTGTGTGCCACAATCATCCATCACAGGACAGAAGTAGTCCTTGGTTTCCCTTTGATATCTGGTATCAATGGTCTAACAGGGTTACATGTACATGTATGACTCTGTCACAACATCAGAGATGCAATTGGTTTTGTATGAAGACTGACAATTCGATGATTGCAAATTACCACAAAAAGTAGTAGACAACTAGAATTAAACATTTCTATGTAAGCTAATGCCCTTATGTAATAAGTTTGGGGCGTGCATTTTAGCCTGTGCTCTAGTATACTAGATGTGTCAAACACTTATACTGCAGTATTTTTTTGTATTTTTAAAATACGCTTACAATGTAAATAATATATACTATGGGGAAAAAATAAAGCTAATACTGTATGTACATGCATCTCCACATTATATGATGATCTCAAATAATGATTCCTGCAGCACATGAAGGTCTCCTCACCAAGTTTGGGCCGCTTTCCAGCACACGAGGAACACACGTCCCCATGAACATGCTGCAGAAGTAGGCCACAGATGTCGTGGCGGCAATGATCAATATGGCTTCCAGAGCTCTGTTGAGAATGTGACAGTATAGCCCTAAAGCCCACACCATGGTCATCACATCCCTCCCCCTATGTGTACACCAACAGTTCCATGTAAACACATCTATATGGTCAGCACATTGTTTCCATGCAGCAATCACAGCTGCACATAAAAAAGTTGACGTCAATAAATACGTGTTGTACATGTAGTCCAGGTAAGAGTAGACCAAACACAGTGTACATATACCATAAGAATAAAGTATACATAGTCTATATGTACTAAGCTACTCAAAGATTAATCTAACCGCAAGTATGCATGTGGTTCTTAAGTTCCTGCATTTTCTTTATATAGCGAGGTGTGATCTGTGTTTTGAACTACAAATTAGACATAAGCTTAGCAGCACAAACACCTCTACTCTGGCTCTTCCCATGCCACGATGAATATGCACATACTTTTCAGTGAAACGGAAAACACCATGCCTCAGACTTTTTACAATTTCCTCACATGTACTTTGACAAGCCAGGAGATTATACGATCGACATTTCTCTTACCGCCACCACTTGGAGTATTTCTTCTTTGCTAGAAACCTCAGGCGATATGTCGCAATGTGGGTGTTCAGACTGTTGAACAGTGCCCCAAGCAAGCCTCCAATGGCTCCCATTATGATGAATACTATGAGGTGTTGGGCTTCCCATAGTTGACTGGACTGTTCCATCCATTTATAACAATTTGCAATCAAATATTTACACCTCAATAGCAACCACATTCAGAACTCACATCCACATCTGTGCCAAAATTTACCAGGCCAGGCCTCCCAAGTTGGCCTGGAATGTGATTGACTATTGATGTAGCAAAGTTGAAGGTGAAAGTAGCACACAGGGAACAGAACAACTGGGCAGGGGTGGGGGTGGGGAACAATTTTACCATACCGTATCATATTACATCTGCACATAAATCATTATCATTATAATTATCATACATGATGTGTGTGTGTATGTGTGTGTGTGTGTGTGTGTGTGTGTGTGTGTGTGTGCGTGCGTGCGTGCGTGCATGCATGCATGCATGTATGTATGTATGTATGTATGTATGTATGTATGTATGTATGTATGTATGTATGTATGTATGTATGTATGTATGTATGTATGTATGTATGTATGTATGTATGTATGGATGCATGCATGCATGCATGAATGAATGAATGCACCCCCTGAAATATTGAAATCTGAGGGGTTCCACTCTACATGGTATGTGCAGTGTACATGCATGCCAACTAATGTTTCTCAACACTAATTTATGTGGGAATACATACAATATTAGTTGTTGCAATAAAACAGGAAGTACAGTACAGATGTACATGTACATTGTACAGTATGTCCAAGCACTCTTAATATATCACATCACTGATACACTGTCATGTCCAGAATGATAGGAGGACACACTGCACATAATACAAGTACATGTACTTGTACATTGGCTGCACATGACTAAATCTAACTTTTGGTAACCACAGAACATACTGTAGACCAGAGGTGAGGCACATAATATGTATATTGCTTAAAGTAAGTACAAGATTATGGTATCAGGATGTACCGTTCTCCATGTCAGACTCTGGTTCCAGAATGAGGATCCTTCCTCCAGACTGAACAGAGTACCTCCAATTGGAGCACCAAAGGCAGCTGCAGGACCAGCAAGTCAACTCACCAAGCCATGAGTACAATTATACACTTAAATTACCAGCAATACCAGCTGCTGCCCCACTGGAAACAAAATTCCTTTTCTCACTAAAAAGAATTAACAATAATTTCATGCGCACAGAAATTAAAATACCTTATCTCACCGATCAGAGCGGAAGTATGGATATGGTATAGGGTACCTCTTCAGAATGGGTAGGAAACTTTGGAGCTGTACGTGTATGCATACACAGTATAGTTAATGAGGAGAACTAAAAATGCTTAACCCCTATTATATTGTCCTGCCATGTGTTTTCACTTGACACATTTCTAGCAAACATGATCCTGTGAATATAGTTATCTGGCTTGTGGATGCTTATTATTCATTTACTATGCAAAATCCACATCACTTTGTACCAGTTGTTTAGAAAAAATAAATTTATGTACGAACAGATTAAGAAAACCGGTACTGATAAAACAATTGTGCCATTTCTGGCATGATTTTCCTCCCTACTTTTCAGTTGATTTTAATTCATTTTTAATGATACACTATGCCAGTTAACCACCATGATGTACAACTGTAGCATGGGTTACATAATATATTGCATGCGTAATGTATTGCGTGGGCTAGTTATACAGGTTGCTTAGTAACCAGATATTAGGCAGATGATATATTTTCCTGTATTGTCAGTGTATGGTAATAACATCTGTCTGAGAACTATTAAAATATTAGAGATCAATTTTCAGGAATTAACTAAAATAGTGGGTTCTGTGCTTGTTCCTAATACATGTGTATGTGATATATGCAAAGACATGAAGTGAATAGGGTTCAAATGGAAGCCTCTACATGTACCTGAGACACTCCTGATCCAATTACGGCACCCAGGTATAGCAATGGACCCTCTGGTCCTACAAAGTAGCCTGAAATATGAAAACATCACTGTAATGCTTTGCAACATATACAAGGTACAAAAATTAAATCAGATGAAATTGGTTTAGATGTAAGATTGAGCAAAAAATCATGCAATGGGGAAATTTAAAGACCTACATTTAGCACAATCAAGGGGAAAAATAGGTACATTTGTACTAAATGTGCTGTAGGTCTTTAGTATTCACCATTGCATAATTTCGCTTCTTTACACATTCTCTAAAAATCCTACACCTTGATTAAATTTTATATCTTGCTACATACATTTTTGTATGTGTAGAAATGCAATGGCATAATACATGTACATGTAAATGAACTTTCAATTAAATGTATAGGTACATGTACCTCAATGCACACATACATACATGTACATCTGGACAAGTGTTGCATTTACCCTCCTCTTCTTCCAAGCCTATAAAGATATACAGAGACAACCCCATCCCTTTCTCAAGCACAAATATGCAGTTTTAGCAAAGTTCGATATGAAACTTATATATTATGTTTTAGGGAAGGGGTAAACAGGGTTTGATGGCACGCACATGAACACAAGTCATATATCAAATCCACTATCTGATCTACATGCAATTAGAAAAATGCAAGTACATGTACAGTGTTCCACACTTAAAGCTTCCAAATCCAAAAATTTTGGTTTTTTGCTTGTAACTTTTCAACCATATGAGTATAAACAAAAAGGATGGGATATTCAGATTTAGCCATCGTTTCTGAGTAAGATGAACATATTTTTGTTCAATTATTAAGTGTAAACAACAATAGCATATTAATAAATCATAAACGGTTTCAAGTACTATTTTGATCGATAACTCATGAAAGGTAATTAGCTAAGCGTTCAAATTTGGGATTCTAATAGTGCTCTGTGCTATCTTTCTTTCTTATCTGTTCGTTGTCTTAAGTCGCGCCGGTTTTGTAGATCGGTCCAGTTTTGTGATTTTTCGGGGGTACTTAAGCACATGCGATGGTTCGGTCGAATTAGTTTGACTTAAGGTCTGAAAATGAAAACAAATAGTAGCGTAGACCCTATATAATTAGTATATTTTTTATATTTTTTCCCCCACGTATTTGAGTACCCCAAATAGTTTTACAAGTGTGAAAAAGTTCTAAATTCTTGTCATTTTATTTAATTGAGCGTTTTCCTCCGTATTCTGCGATAAATCTGACGTCACGTACAAGCGGCCAAATTAACGTCTTTTATTCGTTCCTTGGAATAGAAAATGGCGTTTGTTGACGATCATTCGGAGTCGATTGCAGCTACCACTGGTACTACGGGTTCTTTTCAGAACCAAACAGACGTAGTGATAGATCAACCCACCTGCTCGATTGTTTGCAGACGAAAGCGAGACATGATGGCTGTTATAGCAGAAGCGGGGGCAAACCAAACCTTTCCATCAAACGACAATGCCAAACGTACCTGCAAAGTGAATTCACTAGCGGCAATTACAGGCTGTTTTACTTCACAGAAGAAACGAATCTCTGATTCAGCGTGTTCAGAAAGCACAATAAACGTAATTTTCAAAAAACACGAAGAGGTGTTCAAGAAAGGGCTGGACTACCTGCTGAGTTTCATTGAACAAAATGCTTCATTTGAGCTGCAAAAAGCGTTAGGTATTGTGCTGATGGGAACTGCCATGAAGGACTGGGGAGAGGGTATATGTGATGCAGCTATCAAAGCCTCACAGGTAAGCGGCTATTCTGATCGTACCATAAGAAGTTGGATGCAGTCATATATGCAAAGTATTTTTAATGTGTTGTCTCATGGCAATGAGGACATTACAAGTAAGGAAGTTGAATACATTCTTTCATCAGAAAGGGGAGAATTTCCTAAATATGAAACACTAGTCCATGACGAAGAGTTTAAAATGCATGCCTGTAGCTACATAAGAAGTAATGCATGCAAGAAGGGAGAACCAAACTTAACAACAGGAATGTTTTCTGAATGGGTTAATAAAGAATACAACCAAAGTATATCTACTGAGACTGCAAGAAGATGGCTCCACTCATTTGGATTTAGTCAAGTTCATCATCAAAAGGGTGTCTATTTTGATGGACATGAAAGACAGGATGTTATTCAGCATAGAAGAGAATTTGTAAGTACTTTATTTGAGCTGGATAAAATAACAATTACAGCAGACAATTTGCATCCAGTTTGTCCAGCTAATGTAAGACCTTTAATTAGAGTAGTGCATGATGAAAGTACCTTCTATGCAAATTGCGACCAGTCATATTATTGGGGTGATAGTCAAACAAGTGTGCTGAAGCAGAAATCCCTTGGAAATTCTATAATGGTGTCTGACTTTATTGATGAATGTGATGGATACTTAGAATTTAATGGTAACAAGGCTCGTGTAATGATAGAAGTACATAAAGATGGATATTTCAATAACAATAGTTTAATGATTCAAGTGGAAAATGCTGTAAAAATTTTTGAAGCAAAGTATCCTCATGCACGTGGACTATTTCTTTTTGACAATGCCCCTTCACATAAAAAAGTAGCTGATGATCAACTTGATGCTGAAAAAATGAATGTAGGTGTTGGTGGCAAGCAACCAATTTTAAGAGACACTGTTTGGAATGGTGAAATTCAACACTTGGTACTAGAGGATGGCAGACCTAAGGGAATGAAAATGGTTTTACAGGAGAGAGGAATTGACACTAGGGGAATGAATGCAGACAAGATGAGGAGTACATTGAAAACATTTGATGATTTTCGAGTACAAAAGTCGATTTTAGAAGAGTATATAGAACAACGTGGGCATCTGTGCTTGTTTTTTCCAAAATACCATTGTGAACTAAGTCCAATTGAAAGGGTTTGGTGCCATGCAAAGAAGCATACAAGAGCTTATGCAAATGGAAAGATTAATACATTAAGGAAGATTGTCCCTGAAGGACTGGAAAGCTGTTCCAAAGAACTTATTTATAAATTTTTTAGAAAGTGTAGAGATTATGAGCAAGCTTACAGAAATGGATCAGATGGAAGTGAGGTAGATAAAGTAGTTAAAGTATACAAATCACATAGAAGAGTAAGTACTACTAGCAGTTAAGTTGCAGTTTTTGCTGTGAAAGAGTGCAAGTGCAAGATGACTGAAGTCTGTACTGCTATTGGTGTATATAGTAGAAATTGTGCTTTTATGTCATCATTATCCGGTGTACGTTAATGGTGTTAAGAAGTACATGTAATATTATGCGCGCTATACGCGCAGCGCCGCGTTGTGTGACGTGTACAGGAAATACGTGAAACGTCACTTAATGAGCTTGTATTGAAAAAAGGATGTAATTCGTAAGCTTTTACGCTTTCAAATATTGCTTTACATTATTTGCGCAGATGTGCAGAAAATATTAAAAAATATAGAGATACTACTAGCACTTTATAATCATGTTCCCTAAATTTCAGACCTTAAGTCAAACTAATTCGACCGAACCATCGCATATGCTTAAGTACCCCCGAAAAATCACAAAACTGGACCGATCTATCAAACCGGCTCGACTTAAGACAACGAACAGCTACGAAAGATAGACAGCATACAGCACTATTAGAATCCCAAATTTGAACGCTTAGCTAATTACCTTACGGGAATTATCGATCAAAATAGTACTTGAAACCGTTTATGATTTATTAATATGCTGTTGTTGTTTACACTTAATAATTGAACAAAAATATGTTCATCTTACTCAGAAACGATGGCTAAATCTGAATATCCCATCCTTTTTGTTTATACTCATATGGTTGAAAAGTTACAAGCAAAAAACCAAATTTTTTGGATTTGGAAGCTTTAAGTGTGGAACACTGTAGGGCTTTCTTTAACCACATTCCAGCTGGCATGCCATTGTCAATTCCACCTTGCCTGTACCATTTTGTATTGTATAGTACAGTACATGTGCAATCCTATTTATGGCCTTTAAAAAAGTGGAATACCGGCAATTAAAACAGCTTGTTACAGCGTACCTTTATGTTTCCATCCTTCCCTCCCCCTCCCCTCCCTCCTTTCCCTCCCCCTCCCCTCCCTCCTTTCCCACCCTCTCCCCTCCCTCCTTCCCACCTGTACCTGCAGCAGTACTGAACA
This sequence comes from Spongilla lacustris, assembly GCA_949361645.1. Classification (NCBI taxonomy): domain Eukaryota; kingdom Metazoa; phylum Porifera; class Demospongiae; order Spongillida; family Spongillidae; genus Spongilla; species Spongilla lacustris. Next base: position 5,599,009 of record OX442426.1, on the reverse strand, counting down.
CGAGGCCAAACCCTTTAGCCAATACTGCTGAAATTTGGATTATGCGAGGAATCTTTAAGGAAGGAAATGGTCAGACACATACACGTACATGTACATGCAGTGCAATGCAGGGGCTAACCTTAACTCCATTCAAATAGCAGATGAGCTCAGGCACACCACTGCCACCAGCTAACGGCTGCATTTCCACACAACACACACACACACACACACACACACACACACACACACACACACACACACACACACACACACACACACACACACACACACACACACACACACACACACACACACACACACACACACACAATGCATGCGAAAGAGTAAGGGAAGAGCCAGAGCGAGAGTTAAGATGTGAGGATAAGGAGCCAACACTGTGGGAGGCCATACTGTGGTACCAACTCCCACGCACACTAAAAAACTTTACCTCGATAACTGATACTACTGCCGATATGAGCGCGTAAAAGACATTGAATCCCAACAGCACAAATAGACCAATGGGAACAGACCCATGAGGCAGGAGAGCACGGTATACTGAAGAGCAAAATGACATAATTTCTTGCTGTGTATGTAGGTGTGTACACGTACATGTGGTACATACATACATGTGGTGTACATGCACATGTCCATGTGTACTCGTATTAATGGATACTATCAGCCAACATCCATGTATGTACATGTACTTGTACACAAAATAACTGCACTCTAAAACTGTGACACGGAAGGGAGAAACCTTTATCAAACTGGCTGTACTTCAGGTCCACCAGCTTTTCCATACAGATACTTATCACAAAGGCAACAGCCCCAGTCAGGATACCAATGATGGCCACCAGCACCCACCTCATCACGCCAATGTGCCAATAGGTCTGTGAACCACATGAAATAGAAAATCTTAAAATTTACAATGTATACACGTTATGCTTATGCTGTACAAGTTATACATGGGCTCTGAGGTGGGTTTTTCATAAGTCCAACATACCATGCTAAAAACATTTACATTTTGCAGTGCAAACCACCATCTGAAGTTTATATTACACAGCCATTTTTTTTTAAATGGATCACATCACCCCAAATAGTGCTGCTCTAGAACTAATAGGTCAACAATTTGTATAGCAGGATACCAATGGCACTTCAGAAGATTTCCACCCCTTTAAGGTGGAGGAACAGGAGAGATGAAGGTTTTCGGATTGGCTTTGACTACTACTAAGTACAAAAAGCATGCATGTGTTAGCATTAGACAATTACAGTGTACCTCAGAGCCAAGGAAGGGTGGTATGTATTGCCCCCCCCCCCCCCCCAATCGGTGGATGGACAGCACGTCAGTCCCTTTGGGGTTATACGTAAGGGTCACCAGATGTGGAAATGGTGCCTACTCAGTTGTACATTCGTGTGCCGCGGGAACGCCTGCCTTGCAGCAATGTCAGTGAGGCTAAGGGTGCTAGCAAATTAATATGGTATTCAGTTATTGCGTGAGACAGGCTTGTGAAGGATGGCCGCGGGGATTTCAGGGGATGCACGCATCCCATTTGGGTAGGTTGAGCTCACTCCACAACGGGATGCTATGGGTGGAGGGAGGGGCTGGATGGGGGTCAGGTGCCCTGAGGGGTTGGGCTCATGGCTGAATTGAGAGTATACCTAGGGATGTAATATGTAGTGGTTACTGTGGCAACCATTTGGTGCAGTATAAAAACAACCTATATTAAGATACCTATGATCTCAAGCAAGGCAGTACAAAAAAAAAAACGTACAGATTTGGAAACCCCTTACTACGTCTAATGGTGATAATAGTACAATGATTTAACCTTACAAATTTGGTATAAGACTTCAGTTGTTTCTTGTATGGAACGTTGTAGCAGACGTCATAGTCCAGGCTCTGTAGAGGGGGGGGGGGGGGGGAGGTGGCGCGATGAAAACTGCATGACTAGACGCGATCTGTATGTTAAACATAGACACGCACTGAACACGGGCGAAAGTATGACAAATCACCAGCAAAAGCAAAACAAGCGACGCGGGCCTAGGCCTACGTCTGGCAGTACACGCGCCTTTTTGCATACGCATCAAATTTGAAGAAGCTAATTTAGTATATCAACACGTGTCGCTCAGCTGACCAAGGTGCGTGACCTTGCCACAGTCTTACATCCACCACCTTGTACCGAGGCAAACACCATAGGTATTTTCTTAGCAGCTTACATCGTATCCATCCTCTTTCCTTGGTGGAGGGTCCACCCGTAGGGGCAGCAGGTAAGGGTCCGCGCTGTGCTGACGGCCCGCTTCATTCTTGGCCTCAGCAACAGACTCCTGTACGTGACCAGTCACAAAAGAAGTATAAAACAATCTCCTCGGCTTTTAATTTCATCCAACAAACTTGAAGATTAAACAATTATCACCTCGATCGTCGTATGTGTTTAATCGGTGCACGTGCATGCATGCTTGTCATTGTACATGTACATAGTGCTACGTTGGGCCAGTAAGTCTTCTATTATATAATCTATGACTCACCCAACGATGGTAGGTCCCAGCCATCAAACTAAACAGCCTTACAATTTGTTAATACAATAAATATAATATCATATTATTGTAGTTAGTAATTATTCGAGCGAATAAATTTAAGCAACGGGTTTGACCCCTGAGAACTGTCGATTCCATAATATGACAATCCACAGACCAGTTGATCAACAAGATGTCGTCTGGACATGAGTGGTTGTAATCCGTCATCTTTAATTCACCCACTGCGCGCATGTCATGTCAATGCTAAATATAATGGCTTGCTAGAGCATTGGTAGCTATGGTGATTTTATGTATTTTTGTGGAATGAAGACATGCAATTTTGTGTCGCATCATGCAGAACGTCTTTTTCCATAATAATAAAAGTCATGTGGATAGTTTTGGACACAATTTATCTGATTCTATATGTATAATGCTTTTTCGCACACAAGCTTGATTTTGTTACTACATCAGGTCTGTTTGTACAAACCTTACTGCGCCAGAGGATTTGCCAGTGCATAAATAAATGAAATTATACATTTAGCAGTTAGAATTTTAAATGCAGAGAATTCCTCTAACCTTGCTTACTTTTAAAGCCATACACTCACAACACTGATTACATTTTCAATGAAAGCACATGCACAATTACTTAACACAGAGGTTTTGTAAGCAAATATTAATATTTCAACAGCATGCACATTCACCTTGTGTAACATTACATCACTGGATGCCATGAAATGAAAGCACATAAAAATTAATAAGAGGGTCTACCCCTACTTAGGCACACCATGACCTGAACTAGCTATAATGCTCGCAATGTGATAAAATGACACTGCTCTCAAATCCAAGCATTGGGAACCTAGCTGGTGGCTTGTAACATTAGCCAAAGTATTTTTAATTGAAATCACTCAAATAACTGTAAGTGCGTCAGGGCACATGGTCCTTTAAGTACGCTTGTTTTTACTGAAAAGAGGTTTTCATTTCACCTGCTGTTTTTTCACTACATGTCAGTACATGTAAAGAAAACAATAAAATTTAGCTGTCTCAAACATGTACAAATAACTCACGTGACTTGTCATCTTTGTCTTATGAATCGTGGCATTCCTCACACACCACCATACCGTAGACAGCTGTTCTTGACAATGACAATATCATTCTGATGGCTTGCCCAAGTCCCAATATTACTGACTCCACTAGAGGGAGAATATCAATAAAAGTTAAGGCATACATGCACATCAGCATGGATGCAATTGGGCAGCAGGTTGTTCAATATCACAGCCCCCACCCCCCTCACCCCCAAACACACACACACACACACACACACACACACACACACACACACAACACATGCACACACACACACACACACACACACACACACACACACACACACACACACACACACACACACACACACACACACACACACACACACACACACACACACACACACACACACACACACACACACACACACACACACACACACACACACACACACACACACACCGGCAAACACTTGAAGAAAGGTATAGTGTAACACCACTACCAATCAAGATCTGGACCTACTTTCTGTCTGCATTAGAGAGGCCAACATAAATTGATTACCTGGAGGCTGGAGTGGGCAGGCTCCATCTGGATAGAAACCAATTACCCTAAGAAAAAGCAAATTGTTGGTGCTCTGAACCCAATTAATCTACTCCGTTACCATGAAGGTGATAAATCAGATAGGACAGACTTTCCAACCCCCAACTATGTAAGCTCAGACTGAAGAGGAAGCCAAGCAGAGGCAGGAAGATGATGACATGAGGAGGCACACTGAGACCCATCTTGATGGTAAGCAATTCTCTCCAAGGATTGACTTCACATGTGCGTTTGTCATGGACACCCCACATACGTGTGAAGGTTTAGGGTTAAATGCACTTCCTGAACATATGGTGTAGCCACACACTCAATTACCCATCCAGCCATCGTTTCTCTCTGTCCCTACCTTATTCCTGTTTGTTATGGGGAAACCTTTGAGGAACCCTCAGGAATGCACCAAGAGGTGCCAGGGTGACAAGCCCACTATCACTGCTGCAAACACACACCAGTCCTACCATTCTGCCACCTGCATGCACTGTTGCAGCACCACTATATACCAATGCCCACGAACTTCAACAGTGCACTGGTTATCTGATCCTTATGAGCACGAAGAACAAAAGGATTGTTGAGTCTTGTATCAGACATGGTAGTCCAGAGGTATGTCTTTACCCTCCTCAGAGCAGAAGCACTTTGAGTCCCTGGCACTGGCAGCATTTAATTGTTTTTAGCACGTCTGATGGCCATGCAGCAACAGATGAACACCTGTGTGTGACGCTCTTACCCACACTGGGGGATAGAGTGTAAATTAACATGCTACCATGATCTCGTCATTAATGTTTCCAGGGTCAGGTAAATTTTTATTGAACGGAACAGTTAATTCCATCTGTGTCTGAAGCAGTACCTTCTCATCCCCCTTGCAAGTAAATTCTCCACTGTGAAATGACGATAGATCTGGTATTAACCAACCGCTGTCTAATGCCAGAGCTGCATCAATAACATAGCACTCTGCCTCAAAGTGGTATTGGACAGTCTCCGCGAATGGTCTGCATTGCTTCAATCTGCAATTTTGCTTGCTGACCGCGCCCGCACAATGAAATTGAAACGGTTAACTTTAACACGAACCGGGAGGCATTCCATTTTTCTTTTTGTAATACGAAGTTCTATCACAGTTCTATATCAAACCCAGTTTTATCTCATTGCTAATGAATGGGCCTGATGTTGCAGTTTTCATGACGAGTCATTTGGCTCAACGAATCCCGCAGAGATGGTGTTTTTCACCCGAGGAGTTTGGCAAAATAAGGGTTTTTGGCCCGCCTCTCATCCTCCAATGATGCAGATTTGACAACTTGACTGCACCGCTAGAAAATAATTATAATCACTTTAGTTCGCTTATAAAAATACATACCTAGTCTTAGGCCTACTTACAAATATTGTTACATGTACTTTTTAAAGTTTTTTTAAGCATCCTTTTTGATTTTTTTTCCCCTTCGAGCTGGGCTGAGAGCGGTTTGACATTATACTAGTATTTATGGCATAGAAAGTGTGTAAGAAACAGTTGTGTCAATTGTCTAGCGGGGATACTGTCTTTGATGCACCTTTCTAAAATTGATTTAGAATTTGCAGGAGAACATCATGTCAGTAGCGCCACATCTAAAATGTGCTTGCGTGAATTGGCGTGGGATGAAAATTACGGTCCAACCATCTTAACCTCCCCCCCCCCCCTCTTTTATATTTGTACGTCCACCCCTGTGTACATCGCAACAACACTGATCGTAGCATAATATGTTGCGCCAACTTTTTACTGCATATCATTATGGACCTAGTACGAGCCATTGCAAAGGTTTGGGTCCTGCAGAACTTAGAGTTTCAGATTGTGGGATTGTTGTGTATGTATATGGCTGTATAACTGCAGATGTCGTTCAGCTAGACTGCATGTAGCACAACAGGCAATGTAAAACAGTACAAATGTTACGTAAATAGTCAAAGTCACCGTTTCAATTTGACTTTGACTATTTACCGTTTGAAGTGTAAACTTAAGTTGGTGATCCGATTCGAAACTCCTCGATTTTATTACAAGTTCAGTTGAGCATACAACACAAGACAACACATTATTTTGAACATACTCTGACTGGTCATGAGAAATAGCATGTCATAGATGTATGTGAACAGTAAAATAATAATTAAAAAGAAGAGTTTTGGTTTCCAGCACCTACGCGTCTTTCACCATGTCGTACTTATAAATTAGTTCTGATCGGTTGATATGTGCTAAGGCTATTATGAACGGCTGCAAAGTACAATTCCTGATGAATTTATCCCGTGCTGGCCAAAGGATGTGATGAAAGTGAAGGTGATGTTAGTTGACTGGACATTGTACAGGGTGTTTCTCAATCAAGGAAAATTGCCTATAAATTAAACACGAGTAGTTAATTAACTGGTAATTGTTGTTAAAAGTTCTAGCAGCAAAATATTAAGAAAACATGCTGGTGAAATATAATCTTTAATGGTTAATAAAAAGTCTGAAGACCCCTGTTCATTTCAATTAATGTTAATCAATGTAGGATGAGTGGTTAGTTAAAAACTACAAACTGTATTAAAAACTACTTCCGTTTAGATGTTATTCAAAATTGAAATCTTGATTTTTTGATTTTCACAATGTACTTGATTCAGGGGCCATTTAGTGATTTGAATTTATTAATAAATTCAGCCAATAAAAATCAAGGAAATGGAGCTTTTGAATGTCTCTAAAATGGTAATTAGGTGCTATCGGGAATTTCTTTGATTTTAGTTAATTTATTGTTAAATTAATATTTAGTTTGCTTACATCAACATTTAAGCCCGCATTAATTATTTAATAGAGCATTTAGCAACAATTTCCAGTTTCTTAACTGTTTGTGGTTAATTTATAAACAATTTTCCTTGATTGAGAAACACCCTCGCAAGTGTATATATATATTTAGTACAGGGTGGGTCTTTCGACAACAGCTGATTATTTTTGACGCCTGCACATACATGTAAGTTGATTAAAGATCACCTTAAGCTAATTCACCACATGTACTGCCACAGATGTCTTGCAGTAGCTTTTATTTTTTTCAGTATTGCTTAACTCCCCATTTTAAAGCCCTAGATGAGTTGAATCATAGCACAGAACAAATACATATTTTACATGCAGGCAAGGCATTCAAGAACTAAAAATTCCTGCATGTATATGCATACTAATCACATTAATAAAATAGTTCCTGCTCACGCACATTCACTACACTGCTTCTTCCTTTGCTTGGCCAATAGTAGTAGTTGGAAATTCGAGTTTCTCCTGTCAAAAAGAAAATATCTCTACATGTGCATATTATAAACTGAGCATTGTTGCAACCTTCAATGTCCGGATCTCCTTTTCCTGAAAAAAAATCACTTTCTTCAGGTTTATTATGTTTTCCTGCAGTGAAGCGATTTGAGGATCAAGATTAGGTGACGGAGTTGATGCTACCATCTCTGGACCACTACTGCTAACTGCAGGTGCTGAATTTGGCTCAGAATTTTGATACAATAGGACCATCTACAGTAAGGAGCAGTATGAGAGTATTGATCATAGTATTGCATTTACATGTACCTTTGGAATAAATGTGAGTAGTAGAAAAACAGTGGTTAGAATGAGTATTCCAAGGGGGAATGTTATTCCATAGATATAGAAGTAGTCGTCCAGAAGAAAGATGTCTGCAACCAGTATCACAAGGACAAGACTAGAGATGTAGATCATTGCACCAACATAGGTTGAGTCCCTCAGTCCTGGAAACTTCACTTTTCTTGTCTGAATTGCTAACACAATTCCAACAATCTGGAGCACTGCAAGGTATAAGACAATCAAGATCTTCCAGTAAAAGGCTGGGGATGAGGTTTTGTAGCACACTAGAAGATAGTATTCCTCTTGAACACCTCCAGCAGCAGCCTGGGGAAGAGGGAGAAGGATTGGCATAACATCCAAAGAAGGCATACACTTACTGATATTCCACTTGGATCCTCTTTATCTACTTCCATTGTCACAGATCCCATCAGATGAGGAATGGCTGTTCCAAATGTGAGGAGGACTATTCCAATTCCAACAATCGTTGCTACAATTATCAGCAAATGCCAGTCTTTTAACAGAATCTACAAGATGATTAATCTGAAACGAAAATCACATCCATATGAACAAAGGAAGCTCACAGCTTTTTTTGCTGTTGGGTTTTGGAATATGGTATAAATTCTCCACATTTTTGCCAGAACCGTTCCAAAGCAAAGTGAGTATCCAATGGTGAATAGCCATTCTTTCAACTAAATATGCATGTATGCAGGTATAAATGTTAGCAGTTTGTATGGTCATAAATGATTCCTTTTTATGGCCTACCACACATGTAATTTCTACAATGCTGGATATAAGACTGGGGATGAGATAGAAGTAAACAGAGATGTACATTAGTGCTGCTCCAAGGATAATGGCATAGTTCATATTTGTGCTGGATAGTCGGACTACCCTGTTGAGAAAAGACACTCTTCACTGTCCTCACCTCTGGTATAGTGCATGTCTGTTTATTGGTACACGAATAATTAATGTAATGGGGTATATTTGTTTAATGATATTTACATTGTTTGTTTTTTTTTAATCATAAAGAGTGGCGTGCATGTAAATACATACCTTTTTCTCCTAAATCCAAAATTAAACAGTAAACAAATCACCGTGAAAATGATCCCAAGAGTTGTCAGAACATCAAGTACAGCAACCATCAGTACTGGATATACCTTAACTGTTCTTATTGGTGTTCCATCAAATGGAATGCCATCTAGATTTATTAAAAAAATATTATAAAGTATAAATTGATAGTTTCTATGAAAGTAAGCTGAACAGCATTTATTTGCATTTCTGTAAGTACGCAATGTTGGAACAGATTAGACAATTAAATATTTATTTAGCCATACATGCATGCACATTTCAATGCAAGCACGTCTCTTATTTAGATTGTAAGCTTTGCGCCTTGCAACTCTGATTATTGTTTGTTGCATGTTTCATTTTAAAAAAATAAACATTGTACTTTTTTGTTTAAAAAAATATCCGTTCTCATATAAAAGCTATAAACATAAACTAACCAGGATATATAGCTTTATCACTGGAGTTATTAGTGAACCTCCAAGTATAGTTGTCTTGAACACTAAAGGATGCAATCGATACCTTGACTAATGCACCTGAAACTAAAATAGAAAACAAAATAAAAACTGATCTGATTGTAACATCTCTTTAAAAGTGAAACACATTCTGTTTGGAAATGCTTTATCATTGCTCACCATTTCTATACTGCTTCAATGTTACTATGTCCTGAAGACGCGTGCCATTGCTGTCAAATTGAATATGTCCCTGCAGCAACATTGCACATAAATGCAGTGCAAGAATATTACTACTGACAAACACAAAATTACACTTTAAATTATTAAGTTATTCTGGAACAAGTATCCTAGACAGACCTCACTAAAGAAAGATTCAACAGTCCACAGATCTCTGATATGATCTTAGAGCAGCACTGGCTGATTGCAAGAACAGATGTTAGTCATGAAAAGCCTCTTTGCCCCAATCGCCATAAGTTTCAACTGAGAGGGGAATACAGACCCACCCCAACTCCTGACACTTTGGTTCATTGGATAGTGCATTTAACACTCAGCAGTATAAGCTGCAACACATGCTACATTATAAGCATCACCCAAAGAGGCAGGAGTACATGGAGAAAAAGCTGCCCTTTCCCACCCATTAACAAGTACACCTGCTGCACAAGAGTTGCTATTTGAAAAGGCTTCGATCAACCTCAATTCCTACAGAGAGAATTGTAAATATGTTTTGCAGACAATTGTGTCTGATGGCCACATCACCCCCATGTCTCCTTGACACTGCATGATGATCCAAACTGATATCTGGGAATGGGTAAATGCACATATACCTATCCATGTAGTTGGGCAAGATGCATGCAAGCCCAGCCCTACAGATGGTATAACCAACAACCAAGATCTGGCATGAGGAGGAAGGAGATTGGATGAAAGAGATGATCGTTAGACTTCATCATGAGGATGATCATGGCCAAAGCAAAGCAGCAAACAACTGGTGAGATAGAGAGTGAAGGCCAAGCCCTTCCAGCTGAGGCTCATCTGGAGCTATGCAAGTTAGAGAAACAAAATCTTACTTCTTCATAACTGCAGGGAATCATAGGAAAGGCTAGGAGGAGTGGTTTTTGCTAGATGAACTACATGTACCACACATGCAAAGGAGCTATGTGCATTGCATCTTATTGAGGATCTGGGGCCAGTTGTGCCAAGTGCTGTCTAGCTTCAGCCCTCCAATGCCCATAGGTCTCCATAGCCAGTGGCCAAGCTCAGTGCATTAGGATTGTGCTTTCGCTGTTATACATAATTATAATTATAATCATTTAATAACATTTTTGATTAACTTTGGGCATGCGTGTGTTTTTACCTTCTTGCATCATCTGTAACTTGTATTTCTGTACATGTATGTGTATTACGATTATTATATGGATACAAGAAATTTCACTCCATTAAACAGTTAGTTGTGGGCCCTGCACGCAGGCTATGCATAAAAATATTACTCCACTGCATAAACCCCACTATCTGTTTTCATAAAAAGATGCTAGCGGAGTATCCCATTGAGAATGTCCCCTAATTTAACCTGTCTAACCAATGACTTACTGTTACTCCAGAAATATTGGTTTGCTGAATATTCCATTGAATCAGGCATCCCATCTTTTCGTTAGTGTATGTGAAGTTCTCCAGTGGTACCAGAGAACCAAAGACATTCTCACAGCCTGTTCCATTAATATCACCACTCCTGTACATGGCCATTGTATTGTTAAGGGCTAGGGCAAGGACCCATATTGCATCATATCCACGACCTCCATCATCAGTAGCATAATAGTTTTTTGCAGTACAATTATTTGCATAGTCAGTTACAAAATTTTGCACCATCTTTAAAACATGGAGAGACAAATAAAATGCTAAATGAAATGTTTATCAAACCATTTGTCCAAATTTGGACAGCCTCCAAGAAAGTGATCCCAACCATTTTATTTCAATAACAACAAAAGAAATAGATATTCAAGATTGTATAGAATTTCATCCACAGAGTAATTCTTACGCGCTGAAAATCTGACTGCTCATTACGGTGTTATCATTTTTAATTGAATAGCCACACATTTCAGCCCAGGAAAGTTCATAACCATCATTGAAACCTTGGAGGACAAGCAAAAGAAGAACAATGTTTGCATTGAAATCAATGCGTGGTTTGTACAGTATCCACCGAAAAAAAAGTGGACACACGAAAAAATTCTTTCTGGGCACACTGGTACTTGAGGCTAAAGTTATACATGTACCTAGACCATTCATCCACACATATGGGAATGTATTAAACTTCTCATTGCCTGTCTATATGCAACCACCACTCCCTTGCAAACGCATAAATATTTTTTTAAATGCAGTGCTTTTTCACAATGGATTGTTCCATTAATAACTAGATCTGTTAGTAAGCATTGCCCACATATTTAATTTTCAAGTTTATTGTTCGTCCGGTTGCAAACTGCTTGCATATTGCAAGACACATGAAAGATTTTCTATACCACTATAACGCAAATACCTTTTTTTTTTTTTCTTTTCTGATCTCGCGAGGGGGGGGGGGGGGGGGGGGGGGGGGGGCAATAAAGTTTTTGTGTAAACACCCATCCTCAGATTTTATAAAAGGGTCCCACCACCCTACGACCTCACGCGTAACCACAAATTTGCACAAAGAAACCACTTAGCAATGAATATTTAATCACCTCTATGGTAACCTAGTACGACCATGTATAGATATTGGTACGACTGACCATAGCAAGCACCTTGAAATTATATATACTGAAGCTGGGTGCATGAACGACATGAAGCATAACCCCGATTGTTCAAAAGTGAAAGGAAGTGGAAGAATTGAACAACGAATGGAGAAGGAATATCTGGTGTATGGCTTAGGCTGCATGGTAATGCTCTACACTAGCTAGCAACGGGATCATTGCTGAGCGTTCCTCGGAAGAAGCGTAGCGCTCGTGCACGGGAGCCGCT
>OX442426.1:5548484-5586629 GCA_949361645.1 Spongilla lacustris | reverse complement strand
CTCATAATGATTTCATTTCTTATGGTTTTAGTTAAGCAAATAACGCCGCGGCAGAGGATCGTACGGTAGTAGTGGACCATCAAAACGAAAAGCAGAAAGAGCGCTTTGGTGAATGGAATACGTTACAAAGCAAGCTGCCAAGGCTTCGCCGCCAACTCGGAATGCATTAATTTGGACTATCGCAAGAGGGACCCCCGGCCCCCCCCCCCCCCCCCCCCCCCCCCCCCCCCCCCCCCCCCCCCCCCCCCCCCGCTCGTATTTGGACTCGCAAGGTTAAGAGGGACCCCTCCCCCCCGCTCACATTTGGACTGCGGGCCCACCAAGGCTAGTTCTCACGACAGTCTAAATCCGGGCTGCGCGCGCTGCGTGCGCTATTGCTTTATCTTTCGACTTTATGAAGGCATTACTAACAATGTACGTGCATGTAATTAAGCATAGGCGGACTTACCTGGGAGTCTTTCACCTGATCATACATCAAATTGTACCCTTTAAGGATGTCCAATCTGTTAATGTCTGCTAAGGCCATATCAACGCCTGGTACAACTCCGGATGAATTTATCCCGTTCGGGCCGAAGGACGTGATGAAAATGAAGGAGAGGTTAGTTGAGTGGACACCAGTCAACAGCTCCAACAACAAAACTGCAAGCTGCAACATATTTTTTTCGATAGTGAACAAGTCATGCATGTGATCCAATAGGCACCGCCCTAGCTCGCTATAGAACACGCGGAACTAATATCAATCAGTAGTGGCTTATGCGGAGATGAACAGCCAATTCACCTGCAGCTGTCTTGGCCTTCACATTTACATAAGATAAGGCTTGAAACCTGTTAGTTTAGAAAAATAAACCGGTTGTAACTAGTCTCGTACCCAGACCCTCAACCGCAGCTGCGGATGGTTACATCACCGCTACGCGGAAAGAGATTGCTTACTTTTTTGTGACCAGTGGGCGGTCCCGCCGTTGGATTTTCAACGGGACAATCAAATTGCAGGCATGCGGTGATTTGCATTTTTGATAGAATTCATACATGAAAGTCACGCGCTCAATATGGACGTATGTTTAGCTGCTCAGGCACTTGGCTACGATAGCGATACTCCAGAGCAACGCTTGGTTATAGAAAGTTTCGTGATGGGTCAGGATGTGTTCGTTAGTCTTCCGACTGGGTCGGGAAAGTCGTTGTGCTACTGGCTTTTGCCAGCAATTTTTGACAGGCGAAGGGGGAGGAGTGGATCGATCTTGGTAGTAAGTTGTTAGTCCCCTAAGTGAGTAAGGGCATTAATGAAGGACCAGGTTGATGCGCTCACTAAGAAGGGAGCAACAGCAGTAAGCTAGTGAGTGGTTGCTGGATTGAGGTTCCTCTAAGTGAGCCTGCCCTGTGGCTGCCGGGAGTGAGGCTGTTTCTGATGATGGAGTGGTTGAGGCTGCTGGGAGTGAGGCTGCATGTGTCTGATGATGGAATGGTTGAGGCTGTTGGGAGTGAGGCTGTTTCTGATGATGGATGTGTCTGATGATGGAATGGTTGAGGCTGTTGGGAGTGAGGCTGTTTCTGATGATGGAGTGGTTGAGGCTGCTGGGAGTGAGGCTGCATGTGTCTGATGATGGAATGGTTGAGGCTGTTGGGAGTGAGGCTGTGTCTGATGTGGGAGTGGTTGTTGTGGCAGTTGGAAATTAGTCCTGAGGACATAGAAACCAGCTCCACTCCTTCTCCACTTTGAACACGTGATTTAATTTCTTTTTCTACATCATCCGAGTGCTGCGTAGTTTACCTTTCCATATAAACTAAAGCAGCCCATACAAAGCCAACAAACACATTCAGTCTTATACAATGTAGTACGCACAGAACTAGCTATAGGCAGATACGGAACCAAGTCTCCTGCTGAACTGCTGTGCAATATTCTTCTGTTATTTATCAGCGCTTCATTGGCGCACATTACACGCATTTCGTTCGCAGAACCTCAAGTCAAGAAAGCGGTGACATCACCGCACTGCAACCCGCAGCGCGTGACAGGGGTATGAGTGAATTTAATTAAGGACCGCCCAATGGTCACAAAAAAGTAAAGCAATTTCTCCAGACCCTCTTTCCGCGTAGCGGTGATGTAATCCATCCGCAGCTGCGGTTGAGGGTCTGGGTATAACCAGTGTCGGTGGTTACTTATGTAAACAATGTAAATTTATATTGTTACGCACATAACGCTGGTTGTAACAGGTTGTTAAAAATATAAATAAATTTAAAAAAACCGGTCTGTTAATGTGATTGTTTAGAAAAACATCGGATCCAGTAATTTCTGGTATAAAAATTAATTATCAATTATTTATGCACAATACCAACTCTATTCTAAGTCCGCGCGTCTTAACAGTGACACAGTGCTCGCACTGCGTCTGAACTGAGACACATGCAGTGCGCGCGGACTCCCCATTCAGTGTGAAGAGGAGTTGCATTGACGTCACGCGCGTCTTTTATTGGTTTGTTTTTTTATTACATAAATTAGGTCATTGTTCTGTCACTATAAATAATAGTATGTTGCTATAAATATGTACCACGTGAGATCGAGCCCTGCCTTTTTCCCTCCGTTGTTTGCTCTCGTCCGTGACTTGACGCACGCCACTTGCTATAAAATACCAACCGACCGGTTGAGGGTGTTTAAAAATAATAATAACCAGTTGGTGTGGTTATTTAGCCAAAATAGAACCAGTTGAAGCCGTTGTTTGATTCTCGGTATCAGTTGACATGCATATTCATGTCGGTAGTAACAAAAAGATATGAGCAGCAGTTGAAAATGCTCTTTGCAATAGTGCAGTAGATTCTGGAATATAAAACTAATACATTCACTTTTAGTCTTTTAACCATATGTTTGATGCCTTTTTATAGTTTTCACATGGTAGTTTGCGAAACAAACGCCCAGTTTGTTGGATGATGTTCTGCGGGATACGCTGGAGAACATCTCCAGATAATCCACGAATCATCAGCTTTCTCATGCAGTTTTGAGAAAATTGAGTTAATGGACGGGTTTAGCAGCACATATTTTTATACTATGCATGCAATTCCATTTACAAGACACTCTCATCGTTCACCAGTTAACATGTACATCGCATAAATATATATTCTCCACTAGTTCTAAAATTAGATCAGCTATGGATGCAGCAATTGTAATTCTCTTCCTTGACTCGTTTAACATAAAACAGATACATTCGAATCTTTTATTGGAATTGATAACTGTACTGTAAACTCCCTATGATAGCTGTTTTACTTGTTTTTTTATTTTGCTGGATATACAAGGAGAGTGTGATCCTAGATTAGCCATTTAGGTAGCAAACCTGGCCTGTTGAATTTTCTGCCGAAGAACACTGATGTGGGTATGATCTACGTTTACACTTCTTGTACACAATACCTGGTTCATGTACACAGTGCCTGGACCACTGGCACAGTATCATTTACATGTGAAAAATACATGGTATCATCATGTGGTATCATCTAAATGGAGTATCTACACATATCATCTATACTAACAGTACAGGATATCATTTACAAACCTGGTATCATCTGTACACAATACCTGGTATCATCTACATGTACCTGGTGTACCTGGTATCATCTGTACACACATCCGTACATAATACCTGCATGGTATCGTCTGTACACCGAATACCTGGACCAGAATAATCTACATGTGTTGGGAGTAGGTTTGGTTTGGTTTTATTGCTGTCAAGGCTATCAAGACTGAAGTGGGGAGGATCTACATGTATATTTACTTATTGATGTATATAAATAATTATATAATATTATTATAAATTACAATTTTTGACAATTATAATTATAGATTGGGACCACCAACACCACCACCCATACCCAGTTGAGCAGAGAGGCCACCTGACAAGTTCTGCTCAGAGCTCCTCTTGGAAGCTTCAGTTTGCTGCGCTGCTTCGTCTCTCTTGTGCCGAATGGCTTCCATTTAACCTACTATGTTAAATGATGAGGGAGTGAAAGAAGAGAGAAGAATGGTATGTACTGTTACGAGGCTGTTCACCAGCAATGTAAGAGGGCAGAAAGGAGAGAAGGTGGAGGAGGATAAGGGGAGCAAGGAAGGGTAGGAGGGTAAGGGAAAAAGAGAAAGTGGGAGGAAGCAAAGGGGGATAAAGGAAGGGGAGGAGAAATGTTTTGTTTGGCTGACCTGCTGATCAAGATGTCCCTCCCTCCCACTGCATGGACATCATGGTGATGTCATACATCTGTTATGGATAGTTACTTTAGTGGGTGTGGCCATACTGACTCAAGTATCCGCGCCACCCAGCTGCTGAGTGTACACAAGCTTGGGAGCTAAGTCTGTCTGGTCACACATATAGCAAACCACCAATTCATCTTTTTACAAATTGAGCTGGAGCCAGGTGAAAGTGGCAGTGCTGCAACACATGAAACGTTTAAATTAACTTCCCTTTGTGGTGCCACATATTTATTAGATGGGAGTGTACATTTATTTTGATGACCAAATGGAAGCAAGCCTCACATTTCTTAGCCCCGCATTCCTTGTAGTTAATACTGAGTACCTGCATACATGTGTATACACACCTACACACAATACACATCGCAGCTTCAGAGTGGTTGCTACAAAACAGGCATGTATCCTAACATGTTGAAATTTGGAGAATGCCCTAGGGGTTCAAAGTGCACAAATGCCCACTCAGAGGAGGAGAAGGAACACTATCGCAGACTTCTGAGGGGCAAAGACTCCTCATTGGACAGTTTGCAGGGACAATATAAAGGGCCTGGAGGTGTGGGACTGCCCCTGTATGATTACAGTATGTCTAGGTTAAATGGATAATGCATTTGTTTTAATCTGGCTTATCCTTCTATCCACGTCCCTTCGTCCTGCCCACCCTTCCTCCCTTTGCTCCCCCTTTAGCCTTGCTCCTTTTTCTATCTCCTCTTTCCTTTACTCACTACCCCTCCCTAGATCCATTGCAGTCTTCTATACCAGACCACCCTGATGTCCAGATCATATGTATGGCAGTCAAACAGTGCCTCTATCTAAGGTTGCCCTACATCCAGATCAAACCGCAGTCCTGAATCACCTAATTTTATATTCCAAACCTGTGGCTGTGCAGCAATATCGCCAATATAGTCTCTGATCTCATTGTGTCTCAGGATAACTAGGCCACCAACCTTACAGTCAAAAGAGCTCCGGATGCATATTGGATCATGAAATGAAACAGTCCGAGTCATTTATCAATTAATTTTGGTAATTTTCCCCGTCTTTTGTAAAGGGTTAATTGTCTGTATGTGCAATTGCTTGTGTTAATGTTTTAAAAGAGTTGTATCCAAATCATTAATTAAGAAATGGACCAGTTGCGCGTAAGGCCTACATGTAAGGAATTTAATTAGCGTTAGTTATACATGACGTCACGGCTGGCGCTTTAAGATTTCCTGCGCTTCCTATCCATTGTACTCTAGTTATAAGAAGTTTTATAAACTCAACAGCCATCCACGTGTAATACATCGTTTGTAGCGCGACAAAAGATTCAGTGTTTGCAGAGCTACGTGTATGAGTGTCTTTGTTTTACTGTATCAGGCGCTGATCCAGGAATTTAGGAGGGGGGGTGGCTGGTAAAGGGGGGTGGGTGCGGGAGGGGGATGTGCCTCCTCCCGCGCGAGAAGTTTTTTTTACTGGTGGTAGATATCTTATGCATGAAAAAGTGTTTTCTTTAGGACAGGTGATGCTTGGATATAAATACGCTCAATAATCCAAGCCCTCATCGTATCAGATTTGTGATCTTTGTTCGCTGAGTTCATTTTGCCTACTTCCCATCAAAGATGTCGAAGTGCACGCGCAAGTCCATATATTGAACTTTTTCATAGCGTCCAGGGTGGGTGGGAATAGTGTAAAATCCATGTGGTTCTACTCTGGTTTTGTCGAACAAAAACCATGTTGAAGTATAAATATTTTTGCTCGACAGAACCAGGGTAGAACCATATCTATTTCCACCCTGGATGGTTTTTACACTCTTCCCACCCTGGACGCTCAATCCCAGGATGGTTTTTATGCTATTTCCACGCTAGGTGCTCCGTTCCAGGATGGGTTTTTGTTAAAAACCAGCCAAATAAATCCAGGCTGGACGTTTATAAATTTTCCCTGTGTGTGATGTGATGCACTATATAAACCTTGCCCTTCTTTTCGTTTGCTCGCATGCATGCAACGTATAAGTACGAACCCGAAAAAAGTGGAGTGAAACAAGATATTTTTTTAAAATTAAAATGAAATTGGTGATGTAGGATTTGTAGACAGCAATGGAGTAAAAATTAAAAGTAAGAAAACAAGGAATTACGGAAATTATACATACAGACCTACATTATTTAGCAAATCAGGCTGAAATTCTGTGCTAAATGTAGGTATGTGAATGCATAATTTCCGTAATTCCTTACTTTTTACTCCGTTGCTGTCTACAAATCCTACATCACCAATCTTATATATCTTAACATCATGTTCAGCTAGACTGTAGCACAACAGACAATGTAAGACAGTACAATTTTTTTTAGTCAAAGTCACCATTTCAATGCATGCAGCAAATTGTTTTAAAAACATTACATAACACATTGGTTGCGCATGTAAGGTTCAGTTAGAGATGGTGGTAATCATGGTGGTCACAATGTCTCCTCTCATCAAGGATCTCTTGCAGCTTGTGATGAGCCAGGTCATGTCGGGTGATGACCCCTACAAGCTAGAAAGACAGCATAGTAAGTGTGGTGGTACCCACCGTGGCTATGGTTCTGCCACAGGTGGAAGATGTATAAGAATATACAATCCCATCCTAAAAGATGCAGAGTCCTTAATTCACACCAACTGTTTCTCAGGTCGAATTTTCTTACAAGAATTCAAGATATAAGTGAAATCACCAAATGCTTTTTTTCATTCATATTACAAAATTAGCAGTATTACTAGGACAATATTTCATTTTATGTTTTATACTAGACATTAATACATGTATGCATTGTCCTTTTCAAAGCTCCTGTAGTTTTATCCAAAAACAATGAATTCGAACGTTCAATTACCGTTCCAAATGTTGTGCAAATATGGTGGACATGTTATGACTGAATCAATCAACTAGTTTTCTGTGCATGCAGCTATTGCATCAACAAATGAAAACACAATTAACATTTCAAGCTCACCACTCCTGATGCTTTTAGCACTGGCAGGTGACGAAGGCCCATAGTACGGAAGAGAGTGAACACTTGAGGAAGAGTAGCTTGGTTTGATACAGTATAGGGTCCAGGATTCATGTAGAGAGTAATGTCCTGAATCGATGCACAGGTTCAGGTTATATGAGATTCTAACATACAGCAATGTGAATGCCCAAATAATCATATTGCATTAAACTGATATTTACATGTATATCCACATTGGGGGTTTTCAATAACTATACAGGGTGTTCTGTCACGCAAAAATCGTACCGAGTGAAAATTGTGCCAGGCGGTACAGTTTTGGCAACCAAAATTTGCCAAAAGTGTCCGGATATTGAGAAAGGGTGATTAGCTATCGTATTTTACGTCAGATACAGTGTGTTATACATATGATATGCATGGCATGTGATATAACTCCTTTTGCCTGAATAACAATTTACGGTATAACAATTCAACAGCTTTTGCTTGTAATATAAGGCTAGTTCAACCATAGATATTCTCTAATATTTGTATATGGTTCAACCAGACCTGTGTAATTACCGATTTAGAAACTGGGAGCATTTGAAAATGGACATGTAAAGCCGCCTGGGCTACAAGGTTTATTTGCAGTCTCCAATGCAATATATTACGGACCCATGTTTTGAAAATCTGCCTGGACACACATGCATATATTCGTTGAAGTTTTCACCACCTTCTTATATGTAGACAACAGTTTTCGTGCACATTCTAACATGTGCATGTCCAACCACTAAGGCGAATGTAATAATAAAAATTAAAAGCAATATGCCTAGCAATAAACACATTATGAAGCGTTAATTAAAATGATGTTTGTTCAAAGTTTCGCTTTAATTATCATCTTTAATGGTTATATTTAACTGATTAAATTCTCAAAAAGACTCTCTTAAATCAACTGCATTGCAAAAAAAATCAAGATATCAATTTTGAATATACTCCTAAGCAGAACGAGTTGACAGTTTGCAGCTAATTAACCGATTCACCCTATATTATATTATTAACTTGAAATAAGTGGTCAATATATCTTGATTTAGTGGTTTCAATTTTAAATTGGCCAATGTTGGAGAATTTCAATGCCTACAAAGTTATATGTTTTTAATTAGGTATTGTCGGGAATTATTAATATGCTTTTAATTTCTTTGATTTTACTTCATTAAATGTTGAGTTTGTTTACATCAGCATTTCAGCCCTCATTATTAGAACATTTAGCACCAATAATCAGTTAGTTAACTTTTTTTCCTGATTTTCCTTGATTGTGGAACATTCTGTACTGCTTTTGGTACTGGTATCTTGAAAATAAAAATTAGTGATAACTGCATAAATGCATTATTCATACATGTACCACATGTGACCTCATCAGCTAACTGTAGACTAATCAGTGAATCCACCACAATTCCTGCACACCAACTGCTCCCACAAAACTATTGGGTGTGTATTACCACATAAGGAAATGCATCTAATACATACAAATACAAACTACTATTAAAGGCCTTTGCAAAAGCAGTGATGAGTCCTTTAAAAAGACCATTGATTGCCTACCTCACCCATCAGAACTTTATAGTGAGGCACCTAGCAGACAAAGCAGTCAGCAATAGTCATGCGTCAATCACTATTATCACTGTCCTTAATAACTACTATCCTAATAGACATATCATTCAACACTTAACACCATGTGCAAATAAATACAAGCACACCATTTATAAGCCTACGATTGCAACCTTTCTGTTTGTATTTTTCTACATCCTTGCATCACTATTTAATAGTGACCTCAATATCTATTTTGTGTACTTTCAAAATTTCTGTCGCCTCTATTCAATACGTGTGCACGTGCCAATACTTGCATATAACCTTTTACTTTGCACAAAATGAATTAATATTATTATAATAATTCCACAAGCACACTGAGAAATAAGACTGTAAGAGGCATACAATATTATGGATGACAGTACATTGAATAACCAAATAAAATATCAAAATGGCTTAACAACTTCAATTTTCATACCATTAACTTATTCTCGTCGCCAGCAGATAATCCACCAATATCATCAATGGAGCTAAATCGAGGGTACCCATCCATCATCTGTTTGTGGGTCAGCTCTGGCTGGTTCTCAGGCTGCAATGAAACAGAGATAACCAAATGAGCCACTCCTCAACATCCACAAAAAAATACATTTAAATGTTGCTACATTGAACCAATCAAGAGAATATCATGCCAGGGTAATATAAAACTAATGCACTGTGTCTTTGAGGCCCAAATACGGCATGCACTGTGCACCATTTCTTTTAATTTGTCTGCACATTGCACCTTTATGTATCATTCAGTCTACATGTATGACTCATATCTGAGTACCTGGTCACTGTCACTGAAGAAGACCTTATTCTTTAGCAATTGAATGAGCTGTGAGCGAAGGATCATTCCATGAAGAACTAGAGGAGTTTTCTCTTTCATTGACTGAGTATGGAAATCTTCTGTTGCAAGTGCAGAATTAGATGGGATTGGGTAGTTGTACTCTAGGCCATCCCCATCGTGAAGCTGAGCTGAAAAAATATCTGCTGCTTCGTTATGCTTCCCAATTGTACGTTTATTATTTGACAATGAAGGAGGATTTTTAAAAGTTGTTCTCTTGTATCGTCTAAATTGTTTAGGTGATGCAGCAGCTAGATCCACAGGTGAAGAAACAGTTGAACCATAAGGCCCAGAGAGTGTAAAATCATCTCTGTACAGGACTGGTACGTGCATGCTAGATACATTCTGAAGTGGTTGTCCTTGTGGTGTGAGAGGGGTGACCACAGGAAAGGCACTGTGTGTTGTGCTGCGCAGGAGTTGGTACAGAGATCCCACACGTGTGATGGGGTATAGGAAACTGACATTCTCACTCATAACATCCTGTGCCAACAAGCTGTGGGTAAGACAGTGCCATTGGATGAACGAACACATTTATAAATACAAAATAATGAATTATAAGACATGAACTGAAGCACATAGATCTGACCTGTCTAACTGGTCAGGAGGTTTCTCATCAAGGAATGGAATGTTCTTCAGGTGAATGCTAGTGTGGTATATACCATCATTGAATAGATCACCAACCCACTTCGCCACCTGCAAATTAATCCATTACATCACAATTGGTGTGCAGCATTATTTCATTATCTAAACTTGTCAGGTTAAATAGCGACTGCTTATGCATGCAAAAAAGATCGTAGTTTCCATGTATAAAATTTCCACTTTAGTTTCATTCACATATATACATGTATAACTCTCCATTGCTAAACACGCAACTAGAAGTTGGCTGTTTGGACATAAGATGATAAAGCAAAGTGTTAAGAATCCTAACTTTTTTATTGGCTTAATTGGCGGGACATGTTTCGTACAGCAAAATACTTTGGCAATATTTGCACTGTATTTACATGTACACATATGTATACATGTACATGCATGTTATTAAAAAGCAACAATACAATGTAGTTAAACCTATACATGTATAATGTCTCAATCAGAATCTGAAGACATTTGTGGAGCTCTTGAATTGTGTGTACTATTTGCCTTACCATCAGTGTGACCATGATGGGCAGTCCATAGGATATCTGCTGAGTGGTCTCTATCAGGATGACAGTCAGGCTGATGGTCATCCTCATCACACCTCCCATAAAGGCTGCAGCACCAATTATGGCATAGGTTCCAGGATCGACCTGGAGCACATAATCGCTCAGATATGGTATAGGGTACTGGCTGCAAATGTATACATGTATGCAGGGGAATGGAAGGATAGTCAGCCTTTCATACAGCATAATTAAAACTCCCTATGCACAGAGCATTGCTAAAAATAGAAAATACAGTCAGCATTGTTCTAAGTACAAAAGCCACTGACCGAAGGAGAGTAGGGAAGAAGTGCCCGTACATAGCTCCAATAAGGATACATGGCACAAACAGACCACTAGGGACAGCAACTCCAAGAGTCCAACATGCCAGCAGAAAGTAGGCCACTAGGCAGATCCCCAAAGTGGTCGCAGAGTAGGCAGCTACATATGTACAATGACGTAACGAAGAACAGCCCTTTATGTACATGCATCAAATCATGC
Organism: Spongilla lacustris; assembly: GCA_949361645.1. Taxonomy (NCBI): domain Eukaryota; kingdom Metazoa; phylum Porifera; class Demospongiae; order Spongillida; family Spongillidae; genus Spongilla; species Spongilla lacustris. The sequence goes on along the minus strand of OX442426.1, from coordinate 5,575,364 downwards.
TAGATCTCACCTGATAAATGGAATATCTGAGTGATGGATAACTCCCCACGGTTGAGGATCAAAGTGGCAAAGTCGTTGTGGTAGGATGTAGAGTTTAGTTCATCTGTTTCAGGACAGAAGTAGCTTAACGTTTCGGTCTCATAGTCAGCCTGCATGTAAAATACCAATGCACGTGAATCAGTTTTTGTGTGCACACACACATTAAAATTTAGTGTAGATTCAATGTACATGTATCAGCTGACCGGTGGTGAAGTCTCCAGCACGCGAGGAACACACGTCCCCATGAACATGCAGCAGAAGTAGGCCACAGATGTGGTGGCGGCAATGATTATGATAGATTCAAGTGCTCTGTAAGAAAATGCAGCTAATAAATGACAGATGTGGCAATTAACCAGAAAATGTCAATGACATGTGAGGCATAGAGAAATGGACTTTCAGGGCAATGTGCAATGTACATGTAGGTGGGTATTCCTCTTACTGCCCCCCCCCCCCCCCCCCCCCCCTCCAAAAAAAAAAAAAGAGAAAGTTTGCTTAAGAATATAAAGGCAATTGGATTACGTACAGACTAAATGTAGTACCTCTTCCCATTTCCTAACACATAAATACCTTCCAGAGCCCTTGTTATGAGATCATGTTCCCTTCTTTATGCCTCCTGATGCCTATTACAGTTGTATGCATTTAGAATATCCATGGTGACTTACATGTACTCATGCTCTCTGCCAAATTTGCCAAAAGCATTGGGTACCCAATATTAATACTTCAAATGTTTTATTACTTAAATGTACATACTCCTTACCTTTATCTAATTATCATACTCCCAATTCGATATTCAATACTCTTCTTGCATGTAATACCTTACTACTATATCCTGCCCCATCCCTACCACATGTATGTACATTATGGTGCCTGATATCCAATTATGTTTCCATGTCTCACCACCATTGATTGCAATTTTAGCATCCAGGATCACATGTACATGTACATGTTACATAATGTAGGTGTCTATTTGTGCAATTTAATAAATTGATCTAACTAATGGCTGGGTCATTGGTAAAACAAACATAAATAGAGGTTTTTTTTTTGTAAAATAGCAAATTAAATCTTGGTTTTTGTCCTAATGTGCAAATAAAGAAGTGTAATGTAATGATATTTAGTCTTTCCCACTTCAGTGCATACTTTGGTAGACAAGAATATACATATTGTATACTTGCATATTTGGGATATGAAAGTTAAAAAAAAAACCATTGGGAGTATGCGATATCCTTCATGGAGTAATTCATACACACTGAACATCTGGCAGTCCATCACGGAAATTATAAAATTTAACATTGCAGCCATATACATCAATGCAAGAGTTGCCCTTCTTTGTCAATTGCTGCTGTAACTTCCCCAGACAATCAGAAGTGCAGGAAACAATGCATTTAAATTTCTTGGTAAAAAAAAAAATTTTCAGTTCCTTATAGCTTGGCGATGTGCAGTCAGAGTAAGACATTTCTTATAGACAACATACATTGTACGTGTACATGTAGCAGGAAAGAAATAGCTGCACAAACTACAGGATCCACACACAGGCAATGCATTCTTTGTTGGGGGGAAGCCTTAAGTAGCAGTTCTTCATTCTTCAACATTTTGTTTGCAAGTTACATGTTTTGCATAACAATGATTAGGATTTTGACCATCGCCATGGCGATGCTGGTGTGCTTGGTGACGTTTTTATTATTTGCAACAAGTTGCATACATGTACAGGTGTATGTACATTACACATGCACAATGTGAGCTTCTGTGTAATATAATTTCTTCAGTCATGTCATTATTCATTTGCTGCTTACATTACTTGAACCACTTACATATAAGTGAGTATACTGTGCCATGCAGTGCTGCTACAATGGACCAGCACTGTTACATGGCACAGGTATGATAAGCACAGGTGCACATACTTCTCTTGTGCTAACCTCCACCACTTTGCATGCTTTTTCTTTGCTAGAAACCTCATACGATACATTGCAATGTGTGTGTTCAGACTGTTGAACAGTGCCCCAAGCAGGCCTCCAATGGCCCCCATTATGATGAATATTAGCAAATGTTCGGCTCTCCAGTTTTTATCTGACTGCATCTGTATTGTGTACATGTACACCATAATCATGCTGTGTGGATGATGCAGTCACTTACCATTGTATCAGTGCCAAAATTCACTAGGCCCGACCGCCCAAGTTGACCTGGTATTTGCTTGTATATTGATGTAGCAAAGTTGAAGGTGAAAGTAGCACAAAGGGAACAGAACAACTGGAATAAGAAGAAAGTTCAATATTATGTGTGAATGAAACTATTAATTATATCTGTACATGTGTATGTCTTCAAATTACATAAAAATATTGAGGTTGTTCATACCGTCCTCCACGTCAGACTCTGGTTCCAGAATGAGGATCCTTCCTCCAGACTGAACAGAGTACCTCCAATTGGAGCACCAAAGGCAGCTGTGTATGAAAGACCTTGCCTTTTCCCCTGTCATTCCTTTAACACTTTACTACTTAAACCTTGAACAATACACTCAGCTCACCAGCCACACCAGCTGCTGCCCCACTGGAAACAAAGTCCCTCTTCTCACTGTGGTGAAGAAAACACTGTTTATGTCATTGGTCATCAGAGCCCTAGCTCACCGATCAGAGCGGAAGTATGGATATGGTACAGGGTGCTTTATCAAAAAGGGTAGAAAACTTTGGAGCTGTGGGAGCACAAACATTCAAACCAAACTACTTGCACAACTTGATAATTATACTGGTATACACAAGTGTGCATGTACAGATTAATTAATTAAATTATAAATGTTCGTGCATATGTTTTTATTCGCAAAATGTATTTTCTTGTTTTACAGTGGGTAAATTGTGCCTGCCTTTACATGAATAGATCATCCTACTGACCGTCATACTATGCTATGTACATTGTGTATTTAGAGCACCCCAAAATGGATAACTGTGTGTATATACGTTTGAGTAGTGTGGCAAATAAAGATCCATCATACAATCTCAACTCAGAGAATCTCAATTTTAAAAAAGCACACAACCCCGAGTATGACACATACTACCATCTCACCTGGGACACCCCTGATCCAATAACAGCACCCATGTACAACAGTGGGCCCTCTGGTCCTACAAAGAAGCCTGCAGCAAGAATATATCTATACATCGTTTCCAATAACCAAGCAATGAAGCATGTGTTTCCCCACCCCGCCTCCTCTCGGCCTCTTCTAATTCACCTGCTGCTCTTACGTTCTGCTACAGCATAATCCAATTCCATACCTAACTACCCTGAGGGTGTGCCAGATGTGTATATCTATGTACATGGGCACTCCATGCATGTACATGCATCAAGTATGTTCACAAATATTTCAGGAATTAGCATGTGACTCTAGTATATTACTGTCAATTGCTGACTGACTACATACTATATACATGTACTTGAATTAAAGAGATGAATATCGTTTGCTCCATCAAAAATGTGCACACTTACACATGTAGTACATGACCTGTGGGATGCACTGGTAACAGTTTATACATGTAGCACTGTATGAAGAGTTGTACAAACGCCTTATCCCAAACATAAACAGTTGTAAGCATATGCAGCCTACTCCCCCGCCTTAAGTCTCAACACGTAACAACACAAAGGTGGAATTGCAGCTGTTGCAATCCATTTATGTTATATCACATGGGCGTGGGGACTCATGGCACTTGGCACCCTGTTAATAAATGGCCTCAACGTGCACCCTAAAATCAAAGCCAGTATTTTGATGACAGGAGGTAAATGTACGGGCTTCATACCAGCAGCTGTGCTGAACACCAGCCCAAACCCTTTGGCCAGGACAGGTTGGATCTGAATGATGCGAGGAATCTTTGTAAGAGAGCAATGGATAAATTTATATATAGCCACATTTACAAATCACAAACCTTAACTCCATTCAAATAGCAGATAAGCTCAGGTACCCCACTACCACCTGCTAAAGGCTGTGAAAGTAGAGGGGGAAACCTTGAGGTCATGGAACAACCTAACAGAGCTTCAGCCAACCAATAGTTATTTATGAATAACCTTTGTTATAAGAATAATTTGAAATAATTCTTTTTTAACGATTGTACACATCTTATAGTTTAGCAAACTACAACATAATCTATATACACTAAAATGTTCGATTGTAACTGGCATACATGTGTATCTATAATAAAACCATTTAAATAACCATAGCTGAAAGTAATCCTTCCGCTCAAATGTGACTTAAGTGCATTTGACCTTTAATCACGTCCTGGATCTAGATGTGCAAGTCCTAGATCTAAGGACCTACATGTATACATGTATGACATGTACATGTACTTTGAAGGTTTTCCTGATCTATTTTGGCTCAAACAGCGAGGGTTTTAAGATTTCATTTTCAAGCACAGTCATGATACAATACGTTTATTTATTAAATGAAGCCAAACTTCAAACAGATTATAAATGTGAGGTCTATCTTGATTACAGAACCCTTGATACCAATCATTGTATTCAACAGTAACACATGAGAGTAATGATAAACTTTCAAATTGACCTCCATTCAATGGTTGCCTGTGGTAGAGCACACACATACATACCACCTTTGGTTCCTGTTCAGATTAATATTTGCCTTTGCCTTAAACAGTCTATGTTGTGCTTGTTTTACTTGACATCTTAATGTTTTGCCTTTTTATTCCAAATGATATCAACAAGGTTCCTTTAGAAATATTTCCTTCACTGTTTTGCATGACAGAATGCTTCGCAGTTTCCCATTTTTTTTCGCTCATTTTGTAGCTTTAAAGTGTTGAAGCCAAGGGATATGGTTTTAAACGATGTGTTGATTAATTGTAGTATTGCAAATCTCCAGACGTCCTAGATCTAAAGCATGCAGGTAAGGTTATAAACCTTTGAATCAGCCAAGTTTCTCACAACTGAGAGGACTACTTGTATCTACAAAACTGTAATATGAACAGCGAGATACAGAGTAGGGTGAACCCGTAACGACACACTGTCAAATTTATTGCATACATGATGCATGTGTTTATTTTCCAGCTTGTCAGGTATTCAACAGCAGTGGAAGTCATGGTAACAAAATGTAAGATGCAGCATAATGTGTAAAACAGGTGCGGAATGTCGAATGTTTATTTGTGTCACTTTCGTGCATGTTATGTTTTGTTTCTCACTATCATCACATTACGTGTTTAGCCAAACAAGCCTAAGGAGAGCTAAGGTAAACTGCCAAATTAGAACGGGTTGGCTTTATTGGAACGGGGAGGGGGGGGGGGGGGGGGGGGAGTCCAAAGTGGTAGAAGACTAGAGGTAAGGGTTTGAACCACTACGATACACTAAAGTACTCAGTTTTCACCAAGGCAAAGACTATGTATATACTTATGCCAGGTTGAGGGCCACACCCTCCATAGTAGCTCTGGAACAGATGAAGTTGCTGCAAGAGCTACTGAAATGGTGGCTGAGACCACCCATCATATATGTACCTGCTCTGGACTGCCCATCATATATGTACCTGCTCTGGACCTCCCATCATATATGTACCTGCTCTGGACCGCCCATCATATATGTACCTGCTCTGGACTGCCCATCATATATGTACCTGCTCTGGACTGCCCATCATATATGTACCTGCTCTGGACTGCCCATCATATATGTACCTGCTCTGGACCGCCCATCATATATGTACCTGCTCTGGACTGCCCATCATATATGTACCTGCTCTGGACTGCCCATCATATATGTACCTGCTCTGGACTGCCCATCATATATGTACCTGCTCTGGACCGCCCATCCTATATGTACCTGCTCTTGACAAGTGTCAATTTTGTTCTTGCACTCTTGGTCCCAGTTCTTACCATGCCCTTACTTGCCCTTCAAGTGGTGACATCATCAACCAACACAACAAACTATTGAACTGGCTCTGCGGTCAAATAATGGCCTGTACCATAGCTTGAAAGAGGCTCAAGTCCTGGCTTCAGCAGACCAACTGATGTACCAGTACCCAAATTGTTTGCCCATCCTGCATGTAGCATTTGACCCTAAAGTCATCTTGTGTCCACTCAATAAGGACTTCAGTATGACATCAGGATGGGGTGCCAAAAATGCACCACAAATGCCGAACCTTGTTCTAAGATTGGTGGATCCGTACACGTTTAATGGTTGATGTGTACGGTGCCTGGGGAAGCCCATGCCTCTTTCCATAAAACCAGCAATTAACAATTACATGTATGTGAGACGGATGGATGTAAGTGATGTACACGTAGAAGCACTAAAGCACATATGCTGCTTGCTGGGAACCACCACCCTGATGGGGCCAAATGCAAGGGCTATCTTACATGTACACAATGTATTTATAGATGGCACAACATAATTAATATGAAACCCTACAACAGCTGTACCCTAATCACTCACTTTGCTGCTTGTAAAGCATATAAATTGTGGGGTAGATAAGTTAGGTAAAGGGTACCGTGACCAGGATTTTGACCAGGATTTTAAAGTCATCAGCATTACTTATTGGAGGCATACTGCCGCAAATATCCTAGAATAACCAAATCATTCTTGTTCTGTTTTTTTTTATTTTTTTTAAAGGATATTCTAGGAAATTCCATGGTGTTACACCTCAGATGGGTAATGCTTCTGATATGGACTTTAAAATCCTGGTCCTGTAGTAGGGCAGATAGCGTAGATAAGAGGGTAGATAAGGATTAGGTAAGGGGTAGTAGGAGGTAAGGGGGCTAGGTAAGGGGGTAGATACTGTAGGTTAGGTAAATACTTAGATAAGTGGGTAGATAGATTGATAGGTTAGGTATGGGGTAGTAGAGGGGGGAAAAAAATAAGCCCTATTCATTGACTGCTGGGTTGTAAGGAAAGATATCAGTGTACCTAATGCAACCTACATGTATCAACCACTGCCCCTTTCAGGGGAAAGGGAAATCTTACACCTTACACATATTCGTAGCACTAGGTACACTGACTGGCTTTCCTAACATGTCAATGAATATTGGGCTTATTTTTCGTACTTGTATGTGGAGTGGTAGTAAATGTACATGTACATGTAGGTATGGATGGATTTGGTTGGATCCTATGAAGTGAACGAGAGGTAGGTCTGGTGTTGCAGATAAGCATAAGAGGAGGTATAAGTGAAGGAAGGTGAGTTATGTTGTACTATTAAAATACAGGTTCTTATAACAGCTTACATGTAGTAGAGCATATGATGGCAATAGTAAGGGGGTGCCACTACACATGTCTATAGCCACACAATGGGCTTACACAATAGTGACTGCATACCCATTTATGCTTCTGCAGAAGGTGAACATGTATTGTCTAATTAATAGTTAGGAAGGATTAGGGCACTGGGCTGTAGCTTATGTAATAGTTAGGCACCATACACAAGGGATTAGGGCACTGGGCTGTAGCTTATGTAATAGTTAGGCACCATACACAAGGGATTAGGGCACTGGGCTGTAGCTTCCTGAGCTATATAACTAATGGCCCAGGGGAAATGTAAATCACATGGATCACGATGGAAACTGATTTAGACTGTTGCAATTGCGTATGTACATGTAGCAACCAATAAACGTAGGGCAGGTGCATGTACTCAAAGTGCCAGAGCTACTTGTAGAGTGTCCATCCTCTGGAATCATTTTGTTAAGGATTTTGAGTCCAATAAGACTCGTTTAATTTATTACATGTAGGGTACAAAGCACCAAATGATACCAAGTATAATACAAACAATTTTAAATATGTTACATGTACGTGTACGTGTACATCAGTGAACTAAACTTACTTCGAAAACTGACACAACTGCTGATATGAGGGTATAGAGGATGTTGAATCCCAACAGCACAAAGAGACCAGAAGGAATGGACCCATGATGTAGGAGGGTATGATACACTGCAAAGAAGGCTCAAAGTGAATGAGAATTCGCAAAATATGTCTACATTTGTACATGTAAACCTTTACACAACAAGAAAACATTCTAAAACTAAAACACACAAGGACATGAATTTTGTCTGAAAGGAAACTATAAATGTGTGTATTGTTTGGGTGCTGTGTGTATTCAGTGTAGACAGGCTTTAAAAAAATCGTAGAGTATGGACCAGAACATTGACAATGGTGGACCCGTGTGGAGTTGAATAACTGTGATGAAACAGTTCTCATGCTGCTGTGTCTGAGGCACTGCTTATCTGAGCATCTATAATTTTGACAACCCCTTATTACTGTCCGCACATCAAATTCTAACTGCATGCAGTAATGGTATACCTTTATCAAACTGGTGGTACTTCAGGTCCACCAGATTTTCCATACAGATACTAATCACAAAGGCAACAGCCCCAGTCAGGATACCAATGATGGCCACCAGTACCCACCTCATCACGCCTATGTGCCAGTAGGTCTGAGGAACAAGACAATACAACATTTGCACCAGCTATAAGACAAATAGGAATTAATGCAAAAGTTATAATATAACACTAGAGTCATTTAACTTAAAAAAAAATTGGAGCCCTAGTTAGTGGTACAATCAGGGGAAAATCAATATCATAAGATAAAAAGCTCTCAATATTAGTGCATAGACCGTGATATTGCCATTTTGTTTGATCACCACATATCCATATACTTTAGTATCGAATAAATGATGTTTAGATTTTTATTTTGATGCTACATGTATTATATGATGTATCAGAACTGCTGTGAATGACTAAAAAAAAAATTAAAAAACCTACAAATGCAGTGTAGGACTTGAGTTGTTTCTTGTATGGAACATTGTAGCAGACATCATAGTCCAGACTCTGTAGGGGGTGGGGGGGGGGGGGGGGGAGGGGGGGGGGCAGTGGAAGAAAGCACTATGACCAAGTATCTAATAAGAATAAAGAACATACATGTAGCAAGATACACTGAACAAAAAAAAGCATAGATGAGGTGTATGCAATATAAGTACTAACAGAGAATAGTACACATATCATGTACATGTATGTATCTCTTCAACAAAGAAGCATACTATATTCAGAATTGGGAGCAAAAGGGAGTTTTTTTTATTGCCTATCAATTGGAAAGGTACTGTAAATGTACACTACAAACGCAGACCAATTCAGTCCCTAGTTGTTAGCTACATTGTGTTTCGTATTTGTGGACTAAAACGATAAAGCAGTACATGTATACCATTTACAAAAAACTATTTCTTCCTCGTTGTGATTTCAATTCAGATAAACTCTATTACTATTATTTTATATGGGATATCTATGAAACTCATGTTATGTCACCTCTCAAATTGCACTTATCCAATTATGTAAACTCTGTTTTAGGTGTGATTAGTACCTTAACTTGTACTGAAATAACCAAAAGCTCACAAGAATATCAATGTAACTAATAGCAAGCATACTGCACATTTATGACATTAAAATCGCACGAATACATATACAATTGTATTGATACTCAAATATTACTCTGTGATAACAAAGACTCAAGTGCCACAGCAGCAACTGATCAATGAGTTCTTGTATCTTTTGTTTTTTCATTTACTGGATATGAAAATTATATTTATGCTTTCGCACTATTTTGGATACATGTAGGCAAGCTTATCCTTTAATTTCCAGCACCAAGTCCTACACGTAAGACCAATATTTGAAAATACATTATAAATAGAAATGCAGGTTTTTGGCATCTATTTCTCTACTGTTGTTTGAAGTGTCTATCATGCTAAATTTATCAATTGTCAATACATTTTTTCAATCACAACCTTGCAGTTACATGATGCAAAAAAAATGGAAGCAGTTCATAAAAATACATTATGCGGACTATTTAATGGTCACAGAATAAGTATGACAAGTATATGTATTTTGAAGCTTGGTGTGAGTAGTACTTTTTTACAATCTATGGCAGTGTTCTAACTCAAATCGGTTTTGCCATTTTTACCGAAAACACACTATACATTTTCAGGATTTTGTCCATTCACCTGGTTATTCCAAAACATGGGACTGACAAATACATTTTGTTCATATGCTTGTGGAGCTAGCAAATTCCAAATCTACAATTTATTTGCGTCATGGCAAAGACCTGCCTTACTATCCCTTTATTTTAACATGCTGTTCTGATCTTTCCAATTGGTACTTAAAGTTGCTATGTGTGCTTTGTGATTTACTGAAAATGCATCATTTGGCAATGCAGTATTGACTATACTTAACAATTGCACGGAAGTACCAGTATTTTCTGAATTTCTAACCATTTCTACATAGAAATGGTTAGAAATTCAGAAAATGAGTTCTCTGTTTATGTGGGTTTGCTAAGAATTAATTTTTACTTGTATCATATGTATAGGACGTCTGGATTATAAATACCAATAGCTGTTGCAACAAAAACTTAATTAATAGTGGTTGCTACCCCCTCCCATATTTGTGTTTGCCCCCTTACATCATATTCGGTTTTCTCTGCCAAGCCTGATCTTGAATGAGGTGGGAGCACATAAGGATCCCTGATTTCCCCTTCATCAGCTGCAAAGGCATTCTGCATGTGAGATGATGAGAAGTTACAAAACAATGTTTGCCCATGTGGAGCATAATTATGTAAGTCTTATAAGATAATTACACAGTACATACAAAGGGGCTAATAGTTAAGTTCTATGATTGATTCTGATCGTGACAGGAGTGCCCGTGAGTTGGCTCGCATCAATGTCAGGCCACTAAGCCTGCCATACAATTGACAGGTGGCATAAGACTTTGACCAGCTTCCCCCAGGGGCTAGGCAAGTTGCAAGGCGTGACAACGTCTGCATGGCTTATTGTCTGTCTCAGTTAATAAGAGAGTTGTATACTGCTACTTTAGAGCTTTGTAACATGTCAGTGGAAGGAGATGATCTCATGCCAATTTAAAGTCATATAAACCCATCATTTGCCACTAAATAGCCCTTTGTAAATGATCCAAGAAATGCTAGATACGAGAGATATAAAATTCCTTCTGACGGATATTGAATTTTACGAATTTGAGCTTAAATAACTACAAACACACATAACTCCTGATTCCTTTATCTCTAAAGCTTCAAATTTGAAATCCATGTTCAAAAGTCATTTTGTTACTCACACATTCTTTTCGTTTCAGTTTCAATAAGATACTGCTGATTTGTAGCTTTCAGAACACAAAGTAGTCATTTTGCGGTACTACCGGGTGGGCAAAGTTTATTTGTATCAATTATCATTCTATGTCACAAGCCACAACATTTTCTTGTATTAAGAGTTGTTAATTAGTTTGAACATGTATAGCTTTTGGCATCTTCTGCACTTACATTTTCATCAAATGTAGACTTTCCAAACTCTCTTAGTCATTGAGTATAATTATAATAATTATAATATTGATATACCGGTTTACACGTGTACATGTACATGTACATTTCGTGATTATGTGGTAATCGGCCTACAAACATGTAGCCATTTTCATGTATGGGCAGAATCGAGATTTATACCCGTACCGCTATTTTTCCCTTCAGCCAACTCCAAATATAACACGACCATTGAGCAGGCTCGTCCCCTTTTTTATTTAATAAATAAATCATGCAGTTATCAGCTGACGTGTTAGCCGCAGCTATATAGTAGTACGCTTTGATTAGTACTCTGTGGTGACGAGGTCACGGGACGTGTTAAATACTCGCAATAAAGTGGAAGCGAAGAACAGGTTGCAACATAAATACTTAGCTACACTTACTCATATGCAGTCACACACTTATTTATATTATTAATCCGGTCCAAAGAGCCAGCCCAGGAGTCAGGTTATTGAACATATTTGATAGCGATTCACGTGTACTAGTACTAACTCACTACTGCCCTGCCCCACTGTTTGTTCAAAAAACGCTTTTCATACAGAACACATCCCTACGGACGTACAAACCCGGCCGGATTACATTACTAACTGTACGACAGCTTAAGGTACGAACACATGCATATGTATAGGGGGGAAAAAACGGGGTCATACCATGGAATCTACATCTTTTCCGCTCCACTGAATACCATACTTGCTATCCGCAGCCATGTCATGAGCACATACGCAGGACTACAAATGTTATCACATAAACAAGTCTATAGACCTATGCACACGCATGAATTAATGAATTAGGGCGTGGCACTCATGTGACATGATGTTTACAAGTAGCTAGACACTGTGGGGAACATCTGAGCAATAAGAAACTTGACCTGTTGAGTTTGTCGAGCGATCCGCATCATGCTCCGATTGATGCCAGGATCCAGAAACGTGTCTAGCACTTCAGTAGATTTTTTTCCCTACATGTGCATTTGTTTGGTTCAGTCTCCAAGTTCTTACAAAAAAGAGGAGTTGAAAGCCTATATGGAAGTACCGAGGTCGAGGTTCGTACGTACTTTTCAGCCGACTACGTAAGTGATATAAAGCTGCTGCAAATCAAACAGCTAAACATATGCCTTGATCTAGCAAAGCAGCCGCCCAAAGATGCCGTACTGATTAGCTAGGCCTAGCGGCAATGCCTTAAATGTAGTGTTTAATGTTTTTAATTTTAAAACTGATCAATCTCTCAGGTTAAGCACAGTCACAAAAGAAGGTACAAACCTTTTACCTATTCTTCCAGAAATTATTGGGAAATGGTACTGAAATCAAAAAGTAGCAACACAAATTCATCCGCAGCAGAGGAGGAACCTATAAAGAGGAGACTGGCAAAGCTCAGTATAATTGACTGCTGGCTTTCCAATTAAGTGATTTCATATGTGCCATGCATACTTAAATATGGAAACTTCTTGTCCAGACTGACAGCTGCAACTTAAAAAAAAAAGACTCAAGCATGTATGCATGTCAGTTTTAACTGAATGGTACAACTGATTCACACATCAGTTATGTCATAATGCAGAACACACAGTAAGCCAGTATACTGACAGCCAATTGTACGAATATCACTGATTTCAATTGTTTTTTAGAAGTGTAATCATAATAATGCCCTTCAGAATTGTATATAGGAGAGAAATCACATGTTATGAATTCTTGCATGTGATATATATTTCCCTTGACCAGCCTTCTGATTTTTTTTTCACCTTTAGTACTGATAGGAGGAGCAACAACTTAAGCACAATAAGACCTACTGCATCTTCCACTGTGAAGCCACGATCAGCTAATGTGATGTCACCAGGGAATGGATTTTCTAAAATGCCACATTGCTCTGTACTTGCTGAATAAATGCTCTTCCAGGTTTTGAAAGGAAAGGAAGTGCCCTCAGGGAAATAATAGCAATAAGAAATGGTATATTGCAGTTATTGTGGCCTTGATTTGCATGCAACAAGATAAATAGGTCTCTCTATATAAATATCTCTGTGCAGTCAAGTACATAAATGTATCTACCATAAAACCTTTTACTAAAATGTTTGTGGCATACTCTTCTTCACTTTACTAGGCCAGGGAACAGCCACTGAACCATGCATGCATAATGAGGACCAATTGTTAACTGAAGAGGCATTAAACAGCTAACTGAGTGCATTAGACACACCAAACCTATATGTCAGGTTATGCTAAAGACAGTTTCACAACCTGCAATAGTGACTGGAACAGGGTAAATTGAAACACCAGAGCAACTCCCTTACGAATGATATCGCTTCCATTTTGGTCTCATGCATGCAGTGCAAGTTTACAATTTCGGGGCATCGATGGAATTCAAAATAGAATAACTCTGCAACAGAACATGATCCAAAAGTGCTGTAAGATGATGCGCACTTTAGAACCTTCCTAGAACGATATTCTACTCTTCTTTGTGAATACATCTTCGAGTACAAGTGGCAAAAGGGAGTACAGTTTGCCCTATCCCATCCACCAAAAAATTGAATTATGCCCGTTCGCTTAGTATAGGTAAGGTAAAACCTTTTTTTGGCGCACTCTACGGATGGTAAATAAGCATGCTATTCTAAAACTTATATTCTTAATCGCTTCTACCGACTACCAGAGGGAAAACAAGGCGTTGCATTGCGTTCAGCGGCGATCAAAACACCAGAGCAACATGTTGCACAGAGAACTCACATAATTCTTTGTTTTAAGCATTTTGCGATGATTTCTAACTCAACAGTACTCTCCTTTACCTCGTAAAACTGTCAGTCTTAAAGAAGTCACAAGCGAATCACGTGATGATAATTATTCATTTATGCGTGTGCATAGGGCGTCTGCCATGTTCTATTTATCCAACTTATGACTCAGAGCTAGGCTGGATATGTTTATCAATATTATGCCTTGCCTCTCGCCTAGCCACCAGGGGAAATTGCTCCAAGTCACATCCTTAGCTACCTGTCAATTGCATGGCAGGCTTAGCCTGACTTTGATGCAAGCCAACTCACGGGCACTCCTGTCTCGATCAGGATCATCTGTGGAAGAACCATAGAACTTAGCCCTTTTGTTTGTAATGTATATGTGCCATTATGTGTAATGTACCTGTAGTTCATGTACATGTAATAAATAAAAAATAATACGACTCAAGTAAAAAATAAAAATAAAAACACCAATAACTAAAGGTAACCCCACAGAAAGAATAATTAAAAAAAGGGTTCGTTTGAAGCTGGTATAAAATCCTTGAAACACGAATAATTCCAATTGTAGATTGTTAATACGTGTCATAGGCAAGATGAATCCTATTTTGTATTGTAAATGCAAAAAAAGTTTTCCAAATGCATACACTAACACGTCCACTTGACAGTCCCAGTACACAAAATTACACTGTCAAAAGGGCTGGGCTAGTACTGATCTTCAGAATAAACAGTAATCTTACAACCAAGCTCTCTTAAAAGGTAAGGGTCACGTGCACCTAAGGTCTCAACGATCGCAGGCCAGATGAAGTACGAAAAGTAATTAGATGCTTTGCAAGTACAACCATTTCACCAGCCCCTTTCACTGCCATAGCTACATGTACATATAATCTACATGCTACTAGCGTCGATCAGTAAGTTCAAAAAAAAAAAAAAACAGACTGCATGAGTAAACTAAAAATGCTGCATGGGTTTAAACCATACATGCACATTGTGCAACATCTATAGCTACATGTGTACCTGTACTATGTCTCGTAATAACTCCACAAGCTACATGTAAGAATAGAATGTAACATGTACTGGCAGGTTCAGCAAAGGCTGGGGCTGCAATCCCTTATGTATACGTTTTTTGTATCTGCACCTTTTTGTTGCTGGTGCCTAGAGTTTAATGCGCAAAATCACATCTCAGATTGATACACATGATGAAACTAACATACTGCACAGTAACCTTTGAGAAATCATTCTGGTTTACATCTCTCAGCCAGTGGTATGTTTTTCTTTTAACACATAACATTATTGAATGACACACTATGAAAAAAAATACGACAGTATTTTGGGGAACTTCAATGTCACGATGCCAGTGAAGTGTCATGATGTTTCTCTAGAATTTCTTGCAGTCTGTGGTGGGCAAGGTCATGCCGGGTGATGATTCCTACAAGCTAAAAAGGATACAAAGGCAAGAACATATTTCATTGCACTCATCAAATAACAGATTGCGACTAGACTATCAGTCTGTGTGGATTGATATATAGGTTCTTTTCATGCCTTTGTAACATGTGGTACACCTACATCCAAGGTATCTTCACCCTTCATCAATAAATCTATAGTATGGCACTGAAATAACTATGCTGCTATTGCCTAAAACGTACTAGATAGAACACATTGTAGGAGCAGTGCAATGTATTGTTTAAGTTAACTGCATTCGGCAAGACACATATTGCTACAGAAAGTAATCAATCCTATAAAATAGTGGTCAACATACTTTGAGGCCTCACAAGTTTATCTCCCTACCCACCCACACATACATACCCCTCCGTTGTAAACATAAGGACATATACAATACAAGTAAAGTGTTCAATGCATCTGCATGAATATACGTGCAATAAGACACACAAATTCAAGGGCCTACATGTATACTTGCTATTGTAATCATAATTATTTGTATGCATTATGGCACTCCGTCCAGTTGTGGCATTTTATACAAATTTGTGATTCAGCAATTTCAAACAGTTTAGTATATAGTTTTTCTATGCTGTCCAAAGTACATGTAGAATTCATCCTCGAAAACTTACCACTCCTGAGGCTTTAACTACGGGAAGGTGACGAAGTCCCATAGTACGAAAGAGAGTGAACACTTGAGGGAGAGGAGCTTGGTTTGATATGGTGTATGGACAGGGGTTCATGTAGAGAGTCATGTCCTGTTCACACAATAAGAAAATATACACACTATAATTGCTTGAATGTAAGAAATAATTATTTTGCAGTTTGATAAGAATATTTACTATGTAAACTGACATTTGCATTATGGCTAGAGTTTATTTGGTTTGTAGGGAGATTTCAATAATGTCCATAACAATAACTCCTTCATGGGATAGATGAGTGCAACTTGACAGTTCAGAATAATAATTATATGATGATAAATATATAAGGGGTTTCTGTAGCGAGCCATGTCCTGTAAATAATGAACTTTTGCGCTAAATAAAACACATGTCTTAAGCGTACATTCTTGGTGTGATGCGCCATTTGCTCTACATAAATTTATTTTTCATATGTACATCAATGAAACAGAAGTTACTGACAATGTGAACATGTCCATTGTACATTTGTAACATTAATTTTTGCCATGTAGCTCAATTTTCAGTTCTTAATTAGTCGCATGCTCAATTCATGTAGAATTGAGGATCAAACTCCTCCTACATCCCACCCTCAAATAGACAAGTTAACATATATCACACTGAAAAGATGCAAAAACACAAAGATTTGAGATAGTAAGCTTTTTAATTTCAGTTTACTTGATGCTTTTGATATGTGAGAAGTTATAAACAAATTTGCTTTTTAATCAAATAAAATCGAAAGTGATACTTATTTACTTATCCAAATGTTTGTTGAAATGCGTAATGAACATTAAGATTAAGCTGTAATCATGTTGTTGAGCTATTAAATCGTAATTTTGTATAGTGTGCTCGATTTGGGATTAAGGTAGCTACTTTGGTGTCATGGTTAGTTATAGATAAAAAGCTGTATTTAAATCATACATACTGGCACCCTACAGCTGAAATACGTAACTCGAAAATACAAACTTAAAAACGTTCTTAACAATTCAAGCCTTGAATGCACTGCTGGTGCAATTACCATGAGCTTATTTTTGTCAACACCATCTAATTCTCCAATATCATCAATGGAGCTAAATCGAGGGTACCCATCCATCATCTGTTTGTGGGTCAGCTCTGGCTGGTTCTCTGGCTGCAAAGAAAAACAGTTTTGTTATGGACATGAATGCACAACATACACGTATTCTTTACATGTACATCTTCACATTACTTCAATGCTATCAGAAAGCTCTTGCTACACACTAACATAAAGCACACACACTTTGCATCTGGAACTACGCTAATTACGTTTTAACAGCTTGCCTGCTCATTGTCGCTAAAGAAGACCCTGTTCTTCAACATTTGGATCAGTTGGGTACGGAGGATCATGCCATGGAGAACGAAAGGTGTACCTTCCCTCATGTTCTTGGTCTGAAATGCTTCTCTAGACTCAGACTGAGAAGACGGAATTTGGTATGAATATTCTATGCCATCTCCATCTAAGAGTTGAGCTGAGCAAGAATCAACTGTCTCTCTAATTGAGTGCTTATTGTATATCAAATGGTTTGAAAAGGTTGTTCTCTTGTGTCGTCCAATTTTTTTTGGTGAGACAACTTCATTTGTTGCCAATTTTTCCATTGCCCCATGTGGTCGTGTAAGTGTAAAATCATTTCTGTACAAGACTGGCGTGTGCTTGTTTGATACATTCTGAAGTGGTTTTGCTAGTGATATGAGAGGGGTGACCACAGGGAAGGCACTGTGTGTTGTGGTGCACAGGAGTTGGTACAGAGATCCCACACGTGTGATGGGGTACAGGAAGCTAATACTCTCACTCATAATGTCCTGTGCCAACAAGCTGTGGGCAAGACAGTACCATTGCACAGTACATATATTTGATAACAGTATCCAAGACATGCACTGAAGCGCATAAGTCTGACCTGTCCAGCTGGTCTGGAGCTTTCTCATCAAGGAATGGAATGTTCTTCAGGTGAATGCTAGTGTGATATATACCATCGTTGAATAGATCACCAACCCACTTTGCCACCTGTAAAAATTGATCTTTTGCTTACAAATTACAATCTGGTAAACAAGAACAAGAAAATGCCCTTTCTGAAGAAAGTAAGAATAAATAAAGCAAAGAACAAGACAATGGTCAGAAGTGTGCAGTACCATGATATTCACTGGACCATGATCATACTTAGGGCACATTCAATGTATTATGACCATAATAGTGACATGTAGGGCAGATTCTATGTACCATATGTATGGCACATTCAATGTAGACCATATTTAGGGCACATTCACTGTACCATGACCATACACATGTATGTAGGACACATTCAATGTACCATGACCATATTTCTCTTGTAATTTACACTATTGATGGCTCTTTAAAATGTAACTAGTTTCCCAGAAGCTGAAAATCAACAACATATTCATCCTAAGGATATTTAGAAATAATAATTAAATAACTTTAGAAAATGGGTATCATTTAAAAACCATCAACTTCCAATGTCACGTTTATGCAATCATCTGTTGAACTGCATCATCCGACTGATTTATGATTCATTACACTGTTAGTTGTGATAAATGTGTTTTTTATGGTACATGTATACATGCTATTATCATGTGTGTTGTTCATGAAAGATTTCTAAGCTACATGTAAATGTATATGCCTACTCAAATACGTTCAATTCCACACAAATATCAATTCACATTGTACACAGATCATGTTTTAAGTACATGTACATTTGTGTAATTAACAATAAAACTCCATATACCATCAATACATGTAATTTCTGACCCCCCACTTTTAATGTCTCACTCATAGGATGAAAGTTACGCTTACCATCAGTGTGACCATGATGGGCAGTCCATAGGATATCTGCTGAGTGGTCTCTATCAGGATGACAGTCAGGCTGATGGTCATCCTCATCACACCTCCCATAAAGGCTGCAGCACCAATTATGGCATAGGTCCCAGGATAGACCTGGAGCACATAATCGCTCAGATATGGTACATGGTACCGCCTGTAATGCAAAATGTACATGTGTATATGATCTACATGTAAATAGACCTGTAATTCATTGTAATGGGTATACATGTATATGCAATGTGTGAGAAGCAACAACATGTATGCATTTTCCAGTACCATAATTCATATATGTACATGTAACTTGCCGAAGGAGAGTAGGGAAGAAGTGCCCATACATAGCTCCAATGAGGATACATGGCACAAACAGGCCACTAGGGACAGCAACTCCAAGTGTCCAACATGCCAGCAGGAAGTAGACCACTAGGCAGATTCCAAGAGTAGTCTCAGTGTAGGCATCTATCAATGACAGTAGCAAATTCATGATAGCTTGCCTTACACGGTTGAACATGTATGCAGTTACACTACAAACTATTGCAGCTCACTCTTCAAGTGGAATATCTGAGTGATGGATAACTCCCCACAGTTGAGGATCAAAGTGGCAAAGTCATTGTGGTAACGCGTTGCATTTCTATCATCTGCTTCAGGGCAAAAGTAGCTTAAAGTCTTAAACTCATACGATACGATCTGGATAAAAGTACATGTACATGCACATGTAAAAATGAGTTTCTTTTTAAATGTATCACATTTTAAAATTTGACTGACCTGTGTACTGTTCTCAAACATTATAGGAACACAGGTGCTCATGAGCATACAACAGACATAGGCTGCCAATGTTGTGGTGGTTATGATTAAGATTGCTTCCAGTGCTCTATGCAGCATAAGGCACAACACAGTTTGATCTCTACAGTGATTTTAGCACCCCCCCTCCCCCCCATAAATACATGTACATGTAAATGTACTTTGTATGTGATCTGTTGGAATCACACCCTCTGCACATGCAATTTAGAAACAGCAGTCACATACAGCAGTCAGGTACATATAAATACTGAAGTAACTTATGACATATGAACAACACACATGTAGCACACGCCATATAAAGACTGTAATGCAGTTCCGATACTGCATGAGTAAATATAGATTTACATGTACCTCCACCATTTGGAATATTTCTTCTTTGCTAGAAACCTCAGGCGATATGTCGCAATGTGAGTGTTCAGACTGTTGAACAGTGCCCCAAGCAGGCCTCCAATGGCCCCCATTATGATGAATATTATCAGGTGTTGGGCTCTCCACAGTTTACTGGATTGGTCCTAAAGATTGTAAAAAAATTAAAAAATCTAAAGTGGTAATAGTGTAACCTACCGGTACATCTGTATCAGAACCAAAATTTACCAGGCCAGGCCTCCCAAGTTCGCCTGGTATTTGCTTGTATATTGATGTAGCAAAGTTGAAGGTGAAAGTAGCACAAAGGGAACAGAACAACTGGGGAAATAGAAGCACATGCAGTATAACGTAATGTCAGTTAAATGTTGAGACAATATCTATGCATTAACTTGTATGGGTACAATGCAGATGAGATGAACATTAACAGACATGTAAATCGTACCGTCCTCCACGTCAGACTCTGGTTCCAGAATGACGATCCTTCCTCCAGACTGAACAGAGTACCTCCAATTGGAGCACCAAAGGCAGCTGTGTAATAGGCACCAATATTCCAATACCTCTCAGAAAAACAGGTTAATTCAACTGTTGTTTTTAACCAAAAGCTTAACCAAAACTGTTACACTATAATGAACATAAAACCTGATGTGTGAGCTCACCAGCTACACCAGCTGCTGCCCCACTGGAAACAAAGTCCCTCTTCTCACTGCAGTGAAGAAAACACTGTTTATGTCATTGGTTATCAGAGCCCTAGCTCACCGATCAGAGCGGAAGTATGGATAAGGTATAGGGTACCTCTTCAGAATGGGTAGGAAACTTTGGAGCTGTAAAATGTTCACATGCATGAACACACACACACACACACACACACACACGCACACACACACACATGCACACACACGCATCTACTGAGCTTCACTTAGTTTGAGACATGTGTGCTATGCAAGAATGTGTGCGTTTTGGTTCTCAACATATAACATTTAATCACTGCTCTTGCAGAAGGAGCCTAGCCAACACAAGTTATCCAGTATGACTACTGTCTCTACCTGGGACACCCCTGATCCAATAACAGCTCCCATGTACAGCAAAGGACCCTCTGGTCCTACAAAAAAGCCTGTAAGAAAATATATGATAGTATAATATTCATATAACTACATTTTTTAAATTTTATACTTAAAAGTGACTTCCAACCAAATATGCCCTGTACCCTCTGGCTCACTCCACATAATAAAAAGGCACTTATGGTGTGAAACATGTGGCAAATTTACCAGCAGCTGTGCTGAATATCAGGCCAAACCCTTTTGCCAGTACTGGTTGTATCTGAATGATGCGAGGAATCTAAAAGAAAATACATTACATCTATCAGAAGAAATTACCTGCAATTAACCAACCTTTACTCCATTCAGATAACATATAAGCTCAGGTACACCACTGCCACCAGCTAAAGGCTAAAAATGGCAACAATTGAGAAAACATTCCCATTAACTGTATCAGAAATTGTGAAAAGCTAAAATGCAAGATATGTTTATACATGTAGCTTACATGCACATGCAAATGCACATGCACAAGCGCACGCACATGCAACATGCACATGTACAGCCAGGGACACTAAAACGTACTTCAAAAACTGACACAACTGCTGATATGAGGGCATAGAGGATATTGAATCCCAACAGCACAAACAGACCAGAAGGAATGGACCAATTTGGTAGAACAGCATTATACACTAGAAATGAAAAGTGAAAGCAATTCTTCATGCTGCAAACCAAAATTCATGTACACATACTACAAAATGATATTATCAAGGCAGGCAGCCAGACTGGCATGTTCCACTTCCCAACATGTTATTGTAAACTCTATCATGCTATTGGAAATTTCTACTGGTATCATTTTGTATTGTTTATTATATACATTTTTTCATCAGTAAGGATTCAAACATACATAAATGTAGATATTTTTTTTGTCTGCTTTCACAAATTGAAATTGGAATTCATGAGTGGCTAGAACTTTTTGCAAGTACATATAAAATAAATACCTATTGCTTGCTCTGATTTGGATCAACACAACCTTTTCTATTTTATTGCTCATGGGAAAGCATGGTATGCAAGCACAAACCACGATTATAAAAGTAAAATTTCCCTTGTTTCATATGTTGTGTTCATAGGGAAAAAAAAACTGTAGATGATGGAATCAAATGAATTACGATATAACCAATCAGTGGCTGTTGTTTTGTTAATAAGCACCTACATGTAAGAGTGTGGGGTACTGTGAAAGTGTGAAGGTCTTAGGTACCCTGAGAGTGTAAAGGTCTGGGTACCTTTGTGCCCTCAGGTGCCAAAACTATGCACAAGGGGGTCACTGGCCTGTTATTTGGAGTGACATCTAGAGTGCATTGTTTCTTATATTAGTGTTTGCTGGGGTCAGTGGTACTATTTTGAATTAGATATACTTTTGTGAATGAGTATTTTGCTACAGTCACTTTGCGGAATGGCATCATGTGTACAACATATACATGTAGCTATAGCCCCATATACACATAATTTCGTACACAGGGCTTGTTAGAGCTCAAGTACCTTTATCAAACTGGCTATACTTCAGCTCCACCAGCTTTTCCATACAGATACTTATCACAAAGGCAACAGCCCCAGTCAGGATACCAATGATGGCCACCAGCACCCACCTCATCAAGCCAATGTGCCAGTAGGTCTGAGGAACATTGATATACAATCTGCAACAACCTCACATCTGGCTGTAAACTACACAAAATGAATATAATTTATATTTTTTCTGGCCATCAGCTGAATATGCACGTGCCCAGACTGATGTCTTATAAAAAAGAAAGATGGGCTGTCTGTTGCTATACAGATAATCCAGTGTTGCTATAGCCCTGGATGTAGGTTAAAACCTTACAAAATTGGTGTAGGACTTGAGTTGCTTCTTGTATGGAACATTATAGCAAATGTCATAGTCCAGGCTCTGCAGAAGGAGGGCAAATGGAATATGGCTGAACGGTGACACCACAACACGAAAGGAAATAACATCTCACCCTTTGTACACAGGGATCACTGATTGGTGGGTAAGGGGATGGGAGAATCCATATTTATTGCTAACGATTTCAGGTTGATTGGTGTACACAAATACCTTCACAACGTAGTACTACCAATCCTACATGTATAGTGTTTAGATACACACAGACACTACATTCCCCTTCGTAGGCACTCCTTTTGTGTTGAATGTGCACATGTATGTAAAACACATTGAGCAGTTGAAGACATAGCGCTATTAGTTTTTGATACATGTATGTGGGGGTACCAATAGCAACAAAAATGCATATAAACCATTTTTTAGCAATTGCCAATCTTTAAAAGAGCTGACAGCTCTTAGAATCTGTCGGCTTTATGTTACAGGAATGTCTGGGGGTCAATACATTTGGTATGGCCTAGTAGCGGATCCAAATGTGGTTGAGGCTATGCCCTTTCCCACCAAGCAGAGGGGGTAAAAGAAAGAGGGGTACATGTAGGCTAAAATTTGGTATGGTCCACGGTGAGACCATTCCTATGGAGGTATGTCCATTCAATCAGCCCTTACAGTGCTAGTCTACTGTAGTAACTAATGCTACCAATTTGAATCCAATGTCACAGTACTTTTGCTCCAACTTTTCACTGTGTGAGTATTGGGATTTGTACACATTCTGCATCACTGAGCAAACTAATGACACAAGGACACTAAAAATACGATTTTGTGGTTAAAATTACCATTTGCAAATAACAGATGGGTGAGTGGGCATCTCTGCATGGAGAGTACTACCTGTGGTATTACGCCTATTAGAGCCTCCTCCTCATATAAAAATTCCACCATTCAAGTGTACATGCTGTGTGTGAGTGATTGTAAAATACGAAGAAACAAATTGCAACATAGCAGCAATGGTCATTACTCAATCGGCAAAAGGTACAAATGGGGAAACTGTATTTGTTGCCATTTATATTTACCACTGCCAGCCTTAGCCCCAGCAGTTTTGACATCAGGTCCATCTTGCATTCTTTTCCCAAAGCCACATCTGTAGACCCTTCTGAGTTTTGTACCCGATACCTCTGAGATGCATCCACTATCACCTCATTGGAGTCTCATTATTTCTATCATCATTAATAGCCTCTGCAGCCATTGAGAAGGTTGGATACCTGCATCCTCAAGTGGCTCTTACACTCCTTCAGATGTGTGGTGGCTCTGTATTGCTCATATGACTCCTCCTCCTAGGCCGATGAGTTTTGTCTCAAGTTTATAACGTTAGCCACGCCATCATTATACTGGAAGAAAGCAAGTTTTAGCCCAAGCCACCACGGACTATAGGCCTTTGGTCTATTGCCAGTCACACTGCTGCTGCTGCTGAACTTGCATCACCATTACAGCAGTTTCTCCTTGAGGCTGTGACTTTATTTAACAAGAAAATTTCTCTAAATGCAACATCTAACATCAGCATACTGGCTACAATGTATATCTCCAATCCGTCTCAACACACTTTGTCAGCTTCACTTGATGACTTCTTTTTCAGGTCTTTGTTCCAGATTACCTAGGGCCAGGTTACTCATACCGCTTGGCTCATTGCGAATCCCAATGAACAACTGATGGCCATTAGGTGGTGGCTTGGTATGGAGTCTTCAACTCACCTCAGTGGCAATATTTCTGCCTCCAGATGTGCCCCATATAGTACATGTTGCACTGGACACCATGCATTAACTTGCAAAGTTGGCAGAAAGGTGGGTCATAGACATAGCCACCAAGGAGATGCAGTCTTGTCAAGAATTCATAGGTGCTTGACTAGAGGCCAGGAGTGTTCTTGGCCATTACCTCCCACTGCATTCTTGTTTTGAATTGGTTTCACGGCTTGCCTGTAGTCTTTGACCAGACAGCAGTAACCTTACTTCTTAATCCTGCCATTATTTCAGAAGCAGGTGTCACTGCTGGCTCTGCAGCTGCAGCTGCTGAGCTTTTTTCAAACATAACACAAATAGTGCCAAATGTTCCGAGCTTATGCTATGGAGCTTGGGGTAAGAAGGCACAAGACATTCTAACCCGTCTGCCATCACATCTGGCTATTCAAACATCGGACACCTCTCTAGCCCGGTCCAATGCCAGTGCCTTGCTGGCAAGGCTAGTGGCCAATTCCTCAATGTATAGTTGTGTGTTTCATTAACTGTTCTATGCATGTATACTATGTATATGTTCATTATCACATTAAACACATTTATTCTACTGCCGCAAGTACAAACCGTGATCGACAGATGGCAAGCCTTATCAATGCCATACAGTCTAATAAATGCACAGGCTGCAGCCTGCATAACGCTAGAATGAGCAGTGCAACTTGTAGACTTATTTTCTAATGTATACAGTCCAGATACATGTGAACTTCTTGAATTCTACATGTGGGAATTTCCTTTAACAGTGAACACTATGGCAATATCTTATTTAGTAGAGAACCAGGTTCCACTATGCACTACAAGCTTCAAAGCTCTTTGTATCAGTTCTGAAAGTAGACAACCATGACACATACACACTGTATGACACTGCCCATAGCTCCAAATTAATATTCATGCACCCATTACTATGGTACCCATATCAACATATTTCCACACATCCATTTTGGCCCTCTCACATCATATTCCTTTTTCTCTGACAGGTCGGGATTGGTTGGGAGCACATACGGGTCTCGATCTCTCCACTGGTGATTGTCCTCCGTGACTGAGTCCTGCATATGAGAGATGTTCAAATGCCACAGAAGTGTATACATGTATAATGCATGCCAGCGGGCATGTAACCACTTGCAAGTTCGTAACCAAGGAAAATCCACCTTTAAATGGAAACTGTATATATTTCTTGGTTTCCTCAGTTATACCCTGGCTATGTGCCTGGCTTGATATCACCAAGGATTCTATTCACCATCAAATTAGGCACACATTCATGTAGTACATCTATTCAGATTATAGCCACACATCACTGTTGGGGGGGGGGGGGGGGGGGGGGGGGGGGGGGGGCCTTCTTCCCTGCTTATTTGAATGTGTGAAATGGTGGTTGCTACACCATACAAGCCTGCCATGGATTTTTAGTTTTTACTCGTTCCCCCCCTTTTTTTTTCTCCGCCAGGAGTATTGATATAGCGATTGGTCATTAAAAACCTGGTGTTCAATATTTCCTAGCTTGTTCAGGATTGCTAAAGCTTGGACTGGGTGTATTCCGCGTTGCAATGTATAGCACGCTTGGATTCGTCTTACTTGGATAATATCTGAGTAGGCCTCCTTTGTGCAGCTCTTTATCGATACCTTTGTTGTTCCTCGGATATTTTTTAAAAACTCAAATTTCTCCTTGTTAACGAGCCGTGCACGCGGAGGGGTTTACGAGCTGTATGACATCATATTGCTACCGATAAAGTGAATTTACACCTTATCTCATCTGTATGAAAAGAATCGTTTGGAATAAAAATGCTACAATTTGAAACTAATTTCGTCTTCGTACGACCGTTCCTGTCGCGAGTTACACCCAGGGGCGTACGCAGGATTTTGAAAGGGGGGTTACATGTAGGAAGGGGTCAATTAGGGGGAGGGTGCGGGAGGGGGATGTGGCCCCTCCCTCGCGAAGCGCGGAAGCCCAGTGGTGCAGTACCATTTGAAGACATTATTTCATTGAGAAATCAACAAGGCAGTACATTTAGCTGAATAATAAGCTTG